>JASCZW010006478.1:0-146129 GCA_034211315.2 Aedes japonicus
GTTAAATCGTGACAAAGGAAACCCCAACTCATTTTTATTTATATAGATGAGGATAATCAGTGTCTATTGAAGCTTGATTAAGTCTAACAGAAAGAAAGAACCTTGAGATAGTTTAACTTCAACTACCAGGCCCCAGAGCTGGTCTGGTTCTGTACGATTTTGGAAAGAAGCGCACAAGTGTTGCCAGATCAGTAGAAATGCAGCCCAAAAGTGCTTCTGAAAATCCTCAAGTACTTCTTATCGATAAACATTCTAGTTCTGAGATGGTGATCAATGGTCAAGTACAGTATGCTATACTATAGTAAGAATGGTGCCCTCAACCCTCAACATGACTGCGAGAAAGGGAAAGCTAACTAAAAAATGTAACACCTTTTGAGGCAGTGTCAACAGCATCCCTATAATTCTTGCACGGCTGGTGATGTGCTTCAAAAGGAGTTATGTTATATCATTCTAACGCACAAAGTACAATACAACACTTTTTTAACTTTGGTTCGGAAAAACTACTTCGGAAGACTCTCAGAGCATCGACGGACCAAACTATAAAAGAATAAAAAAAAAAATTACGATACGCCTTATTAAACGTATAAACTTAACAATGACTATCAAAATAACAAACAGACAATTGAGAAAACAAACGAAAGAACTCAAAAGACTCAAACGTGGCTTCTTCCGAATCATGTGCATCATCACAGGCAAAGAGGTTAATACTATATTCAGAGTCCCGCCAGTTAACCTTCATAAACAAATATTGACGAGGTTATTCAGCAGATAAGGCCTGTACTCGAAAAAATGCACCAGACAAAAGTGTTCGCCAAAAATTTATTTTAAGTCGGATTTTCTTGAAACATACATGTGGATAATGTTTCGGCATAATTACTTTATTCAATTACCTTTCCATCGCTGAAAGCCCACACCTTTCCCTTAAGACCCCTCATTACATTTTGTGTAATGGTGGAGCCGACCTTTTTGGTCACTTTCATCCATTCTTTCTTCAACTCCAGCTCGTTCTTAAACACCTTGGACGATTTTCGAACTTTGGCCTTCATTATGGCCCAAAATCTTTCCACCGGACGAATCTCTGCTGAATTTGGAGGGTTGGCAGTTTTTGGTACAAAAACAACGTTACTGTCTCTGTACCAATGCCAGGTCCGGCCAAAATAATATCTCGCCTCCGTGGGACCGCAGGAAAGGCAACAGATGCTTCTGGAGGCACTCGGCGCGGTAAATTTCGCTGCTGATGGTACCCGTTGTGATGTACGATTTACTCAGTTTACCGCATTGGCATATGGCCTGCCAGAGCACGTATTTTTTTGGTGAATATATCCACTTTCTTCTTCCTTATGTCTTCCGGAACATCAAACCGTGATTTGGCAACGTAGAACTCCAGTCCCGGTATCTGCTTTGCGTCTGCCTTGATGTAGGTTTTGTCATCCATAACCACACACATCGGTTTCGTTAACCACTCTCGAGACAGCTTCCTTGCGCGGAATTTGGCCGCCGTGTTTTGTTGATCACGCCGGCTCGGTGCCTTGCGAACCTTGAATACACGAAGCCCAGCTCGTTTCATGATTTGCTGAACGAACCAGGCGGAACACTTTGCCTTCAGAGCCGCGACGCGAATCGAAAAGTTCGGATTATACTTGACATAATCCAACATCTTCCGGGCCTTCAGAGGGTCAGCTGTCTTCGATTTTCTACCACTTCCAGTCCGCCGCTCGGTCGTCTGGGGCTCCTTAAACGATTTTACCAACCGAAACACAGTTGTATGGGGGATTCCCAGTTGTCTTCTGATCCATCTCATGGTCGCAGTTGGATTTTCCATGACGGCGCGCAAAATTCTCCGGTTATTTTCTTCTTGTTTCGATGACATCTCAATAACCACTGAACCGATTGTTAGGAAATTTTGCTAGTTATACCAAACTAGTTATACCCATATTTTCATCAATTTTTACCCACTGACAAAAAAGTTACATACGTGGCTGGATAGCTCAGTGGTTACCCGTTCTGCTTTACTACAAATTATTACAAATAAATCGAGAATGAGCATGAGCATGATTGACCGCCCGAGGTTGCTACTCCGTTTTTGCCAGATCCACTGTTTTTACACAGAGAACCAACAGATGATGCTTGAGACTAACATACATCTTCAATGTGTAAAAACTGGTGATCCCAAACTAAGGCAATACCGGCGCAGGTCAAGTAAGCAAAGGGTAGGAATATTTTGCCGTGATACTCGCTTTATCGGAAGCTGCAGAGTCCACAGCATTTCCACGAGAAATCACTGGGATTTTGGATAACAGGATTAGGAAAAAAATAGATACTCCATATCCTTTTGCCTTTGCCAGCTGAAACTAGGAAACGAAAGTACACTGCTTTTTATTTTAAATCTAGTGATGATAGGAAGAAGCAAGTGACAAATAGCAAGGAAGAGGAAGGGCCTGGGATTGAACTTCTGACCAACTGCTCCGTAAGCAGAACGGGTAACCACTGAGATACCCAGCCACGTCGATCAAACAACAATTCGTAATTTAACATTTACTAACAGAGAAATCATAAAATTTCCGCATGCTTTGGGAAAGACGTAGTGACTACAATCGATTCCCTCTCGAAGTGTGTGAGTGTCGGTACTAAAGGGTGTTTCGATCAAAATTTGGTCGACTTAAACTTGACGCATTTTCTTTCGTCGTGCATTAAAAAATGTGCATGCCTCTCATTTTGAAGATGTTTGCGTGTAGCATCATGCTTCTATTTTGATTTTGAGATTAGCTCTTCAGTTATCAAAATGTCGTCGAAGGAAGAGAAGTACAAAATTCTGCACGTGCACGGCGAAAATCCAAACTACTCCCACGCCAAGTTGGCGAAATTGTTGAATGTGGCGAAATCAACTGTTACCAACGTATTAAAAGTGTTCGGTGAAAATTTGTCGACAGCCAGGAAAGCTGGATCGGGGGGAATTCGAAAGCCGGACGATGAAACATACGTGGCAGATATTTTCAAGCATATTAAACTGTCAAAGTTCGCGAAGAAATATCTGGTGTGACCATCTGTACCTGTGGTTTGAAGAGCAACGTTTACATTGCGACCGAAACGGTCAACCAGGAAATTTACCTGAGCGTGTGCCTACAAAAACGTCTACTGCCTTTGCTGAAGCGATTACGGAAAAAAGCCATTACGGAAAAAAGGCCATCGAGTGGTATGCTGCCAACAATGTTCAAGTGGTGCCAAAGGACAAGAACCCTCCCAGCACGCCAGAGCTCCACTTAATCGAACAATATTGGGCCATCGTCGAGCGGAAGCTTAAGAAGACTCAAAAAGCTGCTGTGAGCGAGAAACAGTTCAAGGCAAACTGGCGTTCTGCGGCGAATAAAGTGGACAAGGAAACTGTACAAAATCTTTTAGCAGGTGTTAAACAAAAGACCCGGCCATTAGCTGAATATTTCTTCTGTATTCTGTATTAACTGAGCTTGAAAAGGAAAAAAAAATTGACATATTAATAAAAACTTTCATCAACTCACACACATTACTGTTTGACCAAATTTTGATCGGAACACCCTTTATTTCCACATTATTATTTTTTAATTTTGTTTGTTTTTTTTTGTTTGTTTTTTGTGCTTTGCCCCCGCACTCGGATGAAGAGTTACATCAGCATAGTTTTGTATATTAGTGGTAGTATTGTGACATCCGGACATAAATTATTAAGTTTAAGTGTTTTTCCGCTTTGTCGCGAGTGAATCGATGATTATTAGCAGTTTTGAAGGTGGTTTTGATTATTGGCAGAGTGTGGAGTTAAAAAAAAACAGTTCATGTAGAAAACGGCTATTTGCTTGTCAGAAGCAGTAAATGAAGACAACGCGCAAGCGCGCGTGAAGAACTGCCACATGATTTCAAATGCATTTACCACGAGGTGTACAGAGTTTTGTTATGCAGGTTGCATATCTAACGAGCGGTTTAGCACCCTTAATTTTTGCGCTTATGTTGTCGCGAATGCATGAAATTTATTACGAATCAACGTCGAAAACTTTTATTTTCACGAATGAATAAGCGAGTATATTTCAAGGAAGCGGCCATGGGTGAGATCTTTCTGATTATAGCTATTTAACAATAACCTTATTTTTAAATAATACTAAATACATACATGGTTTGGAAATTTAACATTTCCAAATCTGGAAGTGTGTTGCAGTGCCCTTATCCAAATTATATCGGTCGGGGCTGTGAAAGTAACCGCGGAATGGGCGTGATTTTTCAGACATTCTGAAATGGGTTGCTGGATCTGCAGTAGAGCTATCACTTTCTAGCTCTCGGATTAAAGCTGCTTGCAATGGTCACTTTAAGGGATTGTTGTAAACAGATTTCTTCCATAATACCATTGCTGGCAAATGAGTGTTAGATTGTACAAACACACACACATACACACATCGGAATTGCAATTTTTCTGAATTTCAATGTTTATTCAATTTATTCTACTAATTATGTTTTTACTACTCCAAGCGAGAAAAACGTCATTAATAATAATGTTTTGAAGGAAATACCTTCTCATCAACGTGAAATCCCAGGAGTGGACAGCAATTTCAGCTTGAACCAAAGATAAATAGTCAAAGTATTCATAGTTCCGTTAGAGTACGACAGGCTGTAAAAATTGAATAGAAGCAGCTAGAATTGAGCGGAGGCCCTTTTTTTGGTCATATGTAGAGTGACCCTCTGCTTACCCCTACACTAAAGAGCTCTAGACTGAGCTCCCTGGTAGTGGACACTGTAACATCATCCATTTTCTCAATTTTGACATACTAGCTCTACCCCATGAAACAATTAAATAGTTCGAATGAGAATGGATGTGGATTAGGGTACTATTAACTATGCTCAAAGTATTCTCACTAGCTTGATGTGGGATTCCTAACAACACAAGATTATTAGAAACTGATTTGCGATCTGATTTATCTACGTTTGCCTCCAACTGATGGATAAAATCGGTTAACTCAGAAAATTGAAATATTTTGAAAGGCAGTATGCGGTCCAGCACACAATTTTTTACCAAGCCACACTGTATTCTCGCAGCAGTGAAACGTACTACAACTTTAAACTTATAACTTTATAAAGAAAATTCAAAATTTAACTCTTTCACGTTGGATTTTGATTTGTGGCCCTGAAAAGGGCCGATTGATAATTTGAATGGTGCAAGTTTACTTGGAGCTGGTATACTTGGTGACAGCCTTGGTTCCTTCGGAGACAGCGTGCTTGGCCAACTCACCCGGCAACAGCAGACGAACAGCGGTTTGGATTTCGCGGGACGTAATTGTCGACCGTTTGTTGTAATGAGCCAGACGGGATGCCTCAGCAGCGATACGTTCAAAAATGTCATTGACAAAGCTGTTCATAATGCTCATGGCCTTTGACGAAACTCCGGTGTCGGGATGAACCTGCTTCAAGACTTTGTAGATGTAGATGGCATAGCTTTCCTTCCTGCGTTGCTTCCTCTTCTTCTTATCTCCCTTGACGATAGCTTTTTGAGCCTTGCCGGACTTCTTGGCGGCCTTTCCACTGGTTTTCGGTGCCATAGTTATGCTGCTTGGATGGGTAGAGAACAACTGATAATTTTGCACCGTCTGTTGTGTGTTATAAGACCCATAACCAAGCAACCGAAGCTCGTCCCCTTTTCGTTATTATACTACCCACTGTATTAGTTGTTCCTTACTTGTGTGCATAGCATGCTACCCGACGTGAGCATAAAAGCATGCTGACCTACCTAAACGGCATCAGTACGCTTCAAGTGTTCCGCTACTCGATTCATTCACAAACCGTTAGCAACCCTACTACATCGAATCATGTCTGGCCGTGGCAAAGGAGGAAAAGTTAAGGGAAAGGCAAAGTCCCGCTCAAGCCGCGCTGGATTACAGTTCCCAGTCGGTCGTATTCACCGTCTGCTCAGGAAAGGCAACTATGCTGAACGCGTTGGTGCCGGTGCTCCCGTCTACTTGGCAGCTGTGATGGAATATCTGGCTGCTGAAGTGCTCGAGTTGGCAGGAAATGCCGCCCGTGACAATAAGAAGACCAGGATCATTCCACGTCATTTACAGTTGGCCATCCGTAACGACGAGGAATTGAACAAACTTCTGTCCGGAGTTACCATTGCTCAGGGTGGTGTCCTGCCGAACATCCAAGCCGTCTTATTGCCCAAGAAAACCGAAAAGAAGGCTTAAACTCAATCAAACCACAACATCATCAAACATAAAAACCGTCCTTTTCAGGGCGACCAACTTAATTTATACCATAAAGAGTTCGTTTTATAAGTATTTTGGTATGGGAATCAGGGAAAACTATCAGTGGGTAAAATCGATACCATCAGCGTTAGTCTATTTAAAATCTGTGCATACATTATGAGATAATTATCAACTACTTATCCCTTAACGTTGGAACTGAAATGAATCCGTTAATCAAGCTTCGGCAATCAATTTGCTTTGTTAACGACCACACAAGATATCAAAGAAGTCATCATTTTAGTTTTTTTAAACATGAGACTAGTGATGTCTGATTTTCTGAATTAATCGATTAACGATTAATCGCGTTAGTGTTGTAGAGGTAATCGAATAGTTCGATTAATCATCCACAATTAATCGATAACCTTAATTTTTATTAGTTTACAGCATTTTCAAAATAGGAAATAAGTGAATAATTAACACTTCAGTAATCATTTTAACGACTGTTCATTCATTGCTTAGTATAATACAACATAATTGATCCAACAAAAATACGATTGTTATGTATTATAGATCTTGTTTTCATCATATGCTATCAAGAATGGAATTTAAAAGGAATTATGTCCAAGTTTGGTCCAGACAAACGGATTTTCTTGTTGATTACTTGGCCAGCCTTAAAAAATAATCGTTCTGAAAGTACGGACATGCATAATCGTGAAAGTATGGACATATCAAGCGATTACAAAACAGTACCGTTGCTTGCACACAGGGATTAATTGCACAAGGGTATCAAAGCTGAAAATCCGTTTTCAATTACAACAGGCAGTATAATTCAATCGCAACTCTCTTGTGAAAGATTGGTAGTGGCCCTTAAAAGGGCCGATTTTGTAAGATATCTGAGGATTGACTTAAGCACGTTCACCACGGATACGACGAGCCAACTGGATGTCCTTGGGCATGATCGTGACGCGCTTGGCGTGGATGGCGCACAGGTTGGTATCTTCGAACAAACCAACCAGATAGGCCTCGCTGGCTTCCTGCAGAGCCATGACGGCTGAGCTCTGGAAGCGCAGATCGGTCTTGAAGTCCTGGGCGATTTCACGAACCAGACGCTGGAACGGCAACTTGCGGATGAGCAGTTCAGTCGATTTCTGGTAACGACGGATCTCACGCAGAGCAACGGTTCCAGGTCGGTAACGATGAGGCTTCTTTACTCCTCCGGTGGCAGGAGCGCTCTTGCGAGCGGCCTTGGTAGCCAGTTGCTTACGAGGAGCCTTTCCTCCGGTAGACTTACGAGCAGTCTGCTTTGTACGAGCCATTATGCTTGATTGCGATGCGAACACGATGAGTAGAAAGTGTGAAATGACAATTTTGATAGAGTTCCCCTGTTTTTAAAGCATAATTCTTCTGTTTTCAACCAATCACAAACGACAGAAGAACACCAATACAAAACTCGCAAGAAGAAGAGTAGCATAACGCAGGTATAAAAGCGAAAATTTGGGCTGAAAATGCATTAGTTTCGTTTCATCCGTGCAAGACTATACTATCAAATCATGACTGGACGTGGTAAGGGAGGCAAAGGACTCGGAAAAGGAGGAGCCAAGCGTCATCGCAAAGTGTTGCGTGATAACATCCAGGGTATTACCAAGCCCGCCATCCGTCGTCTAGCGCGTCGTGGTGGAGTCAAGCGTATCTCTGGTCTGATCTACGAAGAGACCCGTGGAGTGCTGAAAGTGTTCCTGGAAAACGTCATTCGTGATGCCGTCACCTACACTGAACACGCCAAGCGGAAGACTGTCACCGCCATGGACGTTGTGTACGCTCTGAAGCGTCAGGGACGTACTCTGTATGGTTTCGGAGGTTAAGTCCGATTATTCTCATTTCCCAAAACGGCCCTTTTCAGGGCCACCAATTATTTTCGAAAGAGATACCGTTGAGAGTTATTCCTACTTACGAACAAATAGAATTAATTAAATAATATAAATTGTAGTTACTTGTTCATACAAGCCTTCGTCGGCTTTAGAAGTGTGAAAATATCGCTAGTTCTGGCACGAGCATCAATTTTTCAAGGCAGACGCTCATTCGTTTTGAGTCAAGGTTTTTCTTTCTTGCCTCACCTTTTATACTACCGTTGAAATGGTTTGCTTTTCGTCGATTCTTTTCAATATTCAGACTGCCTCTGCACATGTATCTGTAATGAACAAACCTCCATTTTCAAAGCCATTCAAGGAAATTCCTGCAATACAATCATCTACATTCTGTTCATGGATGACAGAAAATCAGGAAATGCGCCTGGAAATGTGGCAACCTACCCAAGCGAGGGTAGCATGTTTTAAATACGGGAAGGGAAATCTGCAACCAGACCCCTGAAAAACTCAGGGTGTGGTGATGAGGGGCAATTATTGCCTGGAAGAATCGAAATGTACACATCTTTGCAACTCGCAACTCTTAGCCTGTCTTGCCAACATGCTTTTCGCAGGTATAACTCCATCGTGACCGCTGGCTGAATTCAAAATCGAAAGTTTTGGATGCTTCCACTCTCTTTTATATTCTACCTATGATGTATTCAACCAATCATAACGATGGGATTTTTGTGTTATGTTCTCTGACTGTACCCGGATTTTTTATTTGAGTTTCACACACACCATTTGCCGTTTCCCGTAGTTCCCGCTGAAAACTCGGTTAACAATGGATTGTCGAAAAAATAAGTAGTCTTTTTTTCGTATTGTCACGATAACCCCCGACAGTAATGAAGCTTGACCGGAAATATTAATTATTTGCTCGCTGTTCTATGCTATTCATAACGTTTGAAAACACGAGCAGTAATAATTTATCACAATGTTTCACAGTAAATTAAACCCCTTCCACGAGAAAATACTTAAAACATAACTCTTAATTGAAATCAGTACTGGTAGTCCTGAAAAGGACTGTTTTGGGAAACATTTCAGTTTGACGCTGTATTCGAGCAATGTTCTCAATCTACTTCTTGGCAGCAGCCTTCTTCGGAGCAGCTTTCTTGGCTGGAGCGGCCTTTTTGGGCTTCGGAGTCTTTGGCTTTTTGGCAGCGGTCTTCGGGGGCTTGGTGGCCTTCTGCTTTGGAGCAGCCTTCTTCACGCTTCCAGCCTTTTTGGCAGCCTTGGCACCGGCTGCCTTGGCTTTCTTCTCACCGGCTGGCTTCTTGGCAGCAGACTTTTTGGCTTTCTTCTCGCCAGCTGGCTTCTTCGCTACCTTTTTCTTCTCTCCGGCTTTCTTTGCTTTCTTCTCACCGGCAGCAGCTTTCTTTGGTTTCTTTTCGGCGGCAGATTTCTTAGCCTCAGCCTTCAACTTGAATGATCCCGATGCACCGGTTCCCTTGGTTTGGACAAGCTTGCCCTTCTCGACGCCATTCTTCAAGGCCTTCTTGAGGAACGGGGCCAGTTTGGCAACGTCACACTTGTAGTTGGCAGCAAGGTACTTCTTGATGGCCTGCAGTGACGATCCATTGCGTTCCTTCAGGGTTTTGATAGCGGCAACAACCATGTCGTTCACCGGTGGATGAGTCGATGGCTTTTTGGGCTTGCCCTGTCCCTTGAGGGCTCTTGGCTTCTTGGTCTTGGCTGGTGAGGCAGCAGCAGGGGCTTCGACGGCAACTTCAGTCATGTTGATTGATTTAATAGTTTAGATTTAGTAACTGCAATTGTAGAATAGGTACTTCTAGTCTGTCGACCATTGCTCATCTTTGAAATCTGTGTTGGGGAGATAAGTATGATCGTTTATTCGATGATTGTTCGTGAAATATTTTGTTATTTCCGATAACACATCTGAAAAATGTAATTTAAAGTACATTTGTTTGCATTATTTGGAAATGTGATTTTCTTATTTTCGAGATGAATAGTTAAGGTAGCATAATGACATATTTTTAAAAGTTTGAGGAAAGTGTCAGTCATAGGATAACATACGCAAGTATCGGACGTTAAACATAAACAGTATCTCTTCGATACAAAACAATTAATATTTGCTATTGAAACAATGTATATAATGTTGAAAATCACTAAATAAGATAGGATAATAGTTTTTCTTTGCGTCGGCTTTCATTGAAAGTGTTTTTCATAGCTAAACATGTACCAAATTCAGCCTCACCAAGAAAGCTTCACAATCTGCATTATTGGAAGAACTTTTATCAATACACAATGTTTATGAAACTTACGGTTTATAGTACAGATTGTCATTTGCCAGTAATTAATCACTGTTGATCTGAATTTCCTTTAATGCTCTCATTGATAGATCATAAGTTCTCTTTTGCTCTCGAAACTACAGTGCCAAACCAAGCTTCAAAGTAGATGTGATACTGTATATGTGTTTGGCAATATATTTTCGTGATTATTTTGAATGTTTACATTGCTATGTGTTACTGAGAAGTTCAACTTTATTGAACGGATTTCAAACTAGATGTCATCGCATACTTTTGTTTCAAAAATGAGTTGTACACATGGGATCGTTCGTGAATACCGTATCGCTTGGATTTAAGTTTTTCGAAAACCCTACTCTTCATCATTGCAGCGTTACATAAAAAGTGAATGGCATCTATTCTATTTTTAATAAATCACGGAGTTATGCAACACTGATACGTGCATACCACCAAAGATTAACAACGTCTACTTTTCAGACCTTTTTTCCTTCTTCGAAACAACCATTTGTATCATGTTCTTGCATGGGCGTAACAAGGATTTCATATAGGGCCCTCCCCTAAGCCATTTTTATAGAGAGAGAGAGAGAAAAAAAACGATTCCAAAAACTTTAAATTTTGCACATGTTTAAAAATCGAACCACATTAAATAGTAACCATTTCAAAATTGCAAATGTTATTTTCTTACGCGACCCTGGTCAACTTTTTTCAATTGTCGATTTCACCATGTTCATAGTCGGCTCAAAACCACAATACTACCATAGAGATCCTAACTCCCAATAATGGTAAATTTGTCTTTCAAATTGTTCTCTGTGTATAATTATTTCAGCTGATATTATCTGATATTATATTAGAAAAATCAAGTAAAACCTTTTAGAACGACGTAATGCCTTGTTCAGATGACAGAGTTATAACATGTCGTAACGCTGGTAGATCACCTTTTCGTGGTGCGTTACGGGGTATCAGATCTACCACCGAACCCTAGTCCGAATTAATTCAAACTAGGGAACATATTTGTTTTTGTAGTCAAAGGAACGTATAATTGGCCTTATTACATTTTATGTCTTTTGAAAAGTTACAATACTCGGGTTGCGCCACCGAGGATGAGCTTGGAATAAAGAAAACATGGTTAGTCTTCATTTATGTGAATTCTTATTTTCTATTTGATGTTCTATAGTTTGAATTGGTTATGACTAGGGTTCTGATGCATGGTCACTATCGGAGTTATTGTTTGTTTTGTTTGCGATGAATCCGGTTTTGACTGATAAAGGGGCGCGCCTTTGAAGAGTGCTGTCGCTCACAAAGGGTTTAAACAGCGGAAACTTTCAATTAAACCTGATTCATTGCCAACAAAACAAACAATGACAACTGTAACAACACCGAATTCTTCATCAATTCTCAACAGCGATGAAGTAACGCGACATGCACTAAACAAAGCATACGGGATATACTACAATAGATCAAATTACTGGTCGCAGTGGTTTATGTCCCGAACAGAGGAAAAAAAAACGGTTGTCAAATAATTTCAACAAGAAATTCGTCATCATGATAGCCTTATAACATGTTATAACTGGCCAGTGTTTAAATCACAAATCTAAGCAAGCTGTGATTTTTGTGCTGAATTGTTGCTATTTGCATTCTTAATTTTATTCCTCCATGCCCCTAATTTATTCCTTCATGACGAAAAGAAATTTATATGCCTTCTATCTGCGTTCTATCCTCAATATTTCTAAATCATGTGCAGATACACTGGTGCAACAGCGTTTAGAAATTTGAACCTTTTTATCTTATATGATCCAAGTGAAACGCGATCTGTCAAAACACGTGTATCATTGAATTACATTAAAATTGTTGTTCAAATTCGAGAAAAGCCAACATTTTGTATAATTTTCTTCTCGAGATTATAGCAGCTGCATAAAAAACATTCCTTTAATTTATTTTGCATGTAATTCAATGCTGGAAATTGTCATACTTACTTTTGAAAAACGTTCGAATGCCATTTATGGCACTTCTAAATAACAATGAATCAAACTATTGCTTTAAACTGCTAATAATTAACAAAACCGTAGCGCAATTCACACAATGTGCACTAACTTCACCAGTATAGCAACTTTTTCGAAATCAAATTTAAAATGAGAAGTAATGAACATCGACAATGATAGTAACTTTCTTCAAGGTTCATGCGAGTGTTCACTACTAGTAGTGGTATGTATTTGATTGATTAATTTCCTGCCAGAACTTATTAAACTAATCATGTTTTATGCCATTGTCATGCAAAACAGTAAACGAGTGCTTATGTATGTAGTCTATCCGGTGATCCGTTTTTATACGAAGATTCTTCTGTGTCTAAATACGCTCCGAACCACAAATTTCGGCGCGTTATTCTCCCATAGAAACGGATAAGATCCTTGAGCGAGAGATAGCTCATCTAATGTTCCGTTCTGCCTCTGGACCGTGAATCACCGGACGTTCCGATCCCTGCTTGGATCTTGGAGCATTTCGATCGAATCAGCGTCAGGTTGGTGGACCTAACTAATAAAAACCCAGTAGTTAGACATAGTGGGTGCGTAATGTTCACTAGCCCCCTCCCTGAAGCTATACCGAAAGGTGGTTCCAGGGAGGGCCATGGCTCGAGGCACGGGTGGGTATTTAGTGGGTCGAGGAATTTGTGCCCTCATCCTCATACCCTGAGTTCTTCGGGAGTCTGTTAGCAGATTCTCCATCCTGTAAAAAACACATTTTAGTCTATCATACAATGGCATGATGAGGATAATCAATGGTTATTAAAGGTTGATTTAGTCTTACAGAAAGAAGAGCTTATTGCTCTCGAACTTAGGCTCCATGCTCCAATGGGTGGTAGCCTATATCATTCATCATATCATACATACATAACCCTAACCTATAAAACACTAGAACAAGAGTTAGTGCTCATGTTCCAACCGACAGACAAGCCCCCAAAAGGGCACAACAGCCTTGGCTTTGGAGCATAAATACAAGTAGCAAATGCCTGAGCTCTAGCCCCAAAAAGCGGACAACAAAGGAGTGCTTTAACTTGTCTAGTTCCGTCACTCCTAACAACTCATTCATCTGAAAACGTATTTCGCGTCAATGAAAATATACATATGCTTTCTCACAAAGGAAAGCCTCCCGGACAATCCCATCCAATTACCAACTTCAAATGTCTATGAGTGAGCATGAGTTCTCGGTTACAATTGAAGTGATTCAGGCGAGGAACTGTGAATCATTGGGATAGGTTTTTCGGTGATTCTTGTAACGGTCATCAAAGTGGACCGGCGAGTCTTCCCATTTTGATGATTATATTGACGATAGGCTCTTCACTGTATGGCGAGAAGATGTTTCAACCAACGGCACGCTAAGTTTATTTTTGAGAACTCAGGTAATGCTTATTTGACGCGGCTAGGTAGCTCAGTGGTTACCCGTTCTGCTTACTGAGCAGATGGTCGGGAGTTCAATCCCAGGCCCGTCCCTTCCTTGCCATTTGTCACTTGCCTCTTTCTATCACCACTAGATTTAAAATAAAAAGCAGTCTACTGCGCTTTCTTTCATTGATCGCTTCACTTACCACAACTCGGTCCATAATCTAAAACTAACCAGCCTCACTAACACAACTATCCTTCCCTTGGCAATTGTAGAGCAGTGGTGATCACGGTCTCTAATAACAACGATTGTCAAACTAATCATCCTTCTTCCCCCCTCCCCAAAGATCGTGAGAACGTGGCCGGCGCCGGTACTGATCTATAAATAGGATTAGTGAACTTGTACATTGAAGATGTAAAGCTACTCTCAAGCTCCATCTATGTGGGTCTCTGTGCAATTACAATAGTTCTGATCAGTAAAGGAGTAGCATTTACTATATTGCACGGTTTTTTTTAAAAAAAAAAAAAGAACCCAGTCAATGCTTATTTACACCGTGTCCAATATATCGTCATACAAAATAAAACTCTATTTATTTCAAATTGATAATCCAGATTTTATTGATACTTTTACCCATTATATTGCACTCAGTTTGCTTCGAAAAACGGCTGTGAACGGTTGTGTCGATACATTGTTGCGCACTATTTTGATATCGGGTATAGCAGTTAGCTATTGTTTCGATTGGCTATTGTTCGGTAGCGCGAGTGATTGCATAATAGGGTGGATCACACCTGACCCACGATGATGCGGGACAAAACCGGCAGACAAAGGTAAGTGGTATTAGTTGATTATGATGTAGTGTGGTGTTTTAACCCATTCTTTTTGGGTGTATCTCAAGCTTCGCATTTGAGCGTATTTATAAGTTTCAGCTCACCTAACTTACGCTGTGTGGAAACCATGTTGTTGCTGATTGTTGCTGAGTTCGGGTTTTTTAACTAATATCATTTTAATACCTAGCTGAAGCTACCGATTTATAGTCTTTCATCGTGAAATATCATGCTCATATGATTATTTAACGAAGTATTTTTTTTTTTTGAATTTCCCATCATATTTTAATAATATATTATTGCATTTAAATTTATCTTATCAATTGAAGTCACTTTAGAACACATGAGATCCACTACAAATGGTTATTGCAATGCAAGGAAACGGAACAGCACATCGAAAATTTAGATATACTTTTCCTTATATGTCATTCAATGTTCAACGATATTTCCTATCCTTTTTTCTTCCTCTTGCGATTAGGGAGTGTCTGGTGCTTTTACTACAAGAAGCTGCAACTGAATCTGCGTTACACTTTTGCACTTATTACTGAATTAATTTTCAATTTTTAGCTACGCAAATAGGCTTTCTACGAAATATGAGCTACCCTGACTCATGCAGCGCAATACTTAATCATTACTGTGGTTATCATTTGGTTTGTTATTATTATTGTACTAAATTCACTTTAGATAATTTATATAATCTTATATGTCCAATAATCCTTTAATTCCTTCTTGATGTTTCCTTTTATTTAGATGGATATAGTGCCTTCAAAATATGAGGCTCCAACGGAATCTGCGGCAAACATTCGTATTTATTACTGAAATTTCGATTAGGTTTACTTGTTGCTTTATTATTATTCTTCACAGCTTCGACAGTGAAAGTTACATTTTAAAATATTTTTAGCAAACAGCATTGACCAGCAACTTGATAGTAACTATTAACACAGATTGCTTCTGATTGTATTATGTTTGAAGTTTCTGACAGCAACTGTTATATGTTATTGCTCCCTAGAACCAGCAGAAAGGAAATTAAGACACGCAAGGTACACGATTTCAAATTCATTATCCAGAACAGGCTACCCATTTTTCCGTATCAAACTACATACAGTTTATATATACTTATTTCCTTTACATATTCCATATTTGATATATTTAATCTACCGTATTATATTTCATTGATTTTAAACATTTTAATACTGGGGTGGAAGGGTGCATCAGGGCATCATTGAAGTTGCAATTGGACAATGGAGTGGATGGCCAACCGGAGTCAAGGAGGGGATGTGTCTATCATTTATGATTGGTACATTCCACTCCAACAATTGTAATGAATTTGACGCGCCTTTCTCAAACAAACCATCTAGTGGAAAGCTTAACTGAATTGCGTATTTTGTTATTTGTTTTATTGGATCATATTGCTGGAAGGAGATTCTCTTATTCCCGCAGGTATCGCGTAAGTGTCTATGCTTACGGGCCTGCCAACCCTTTTTGGCCCTTCATACAGCAGTTTGTTGAATCTAGAACGGTAACAAAGCATGATCTTTCTGTTAAGTGGAACCGCATGCAGGGCAAGACCCACGCTACGATGGTGGCTTCCTACATACATACATACATACATACTTTTACCCATTATATTGCACTATAATACTGATCAACTACAGCATATGTTTTGAAAAAAAAACTGCCTTTAATCTTCTTTTTTCACGTTTTCCATCGGCATTTCGTCCCAAATTCGTTTGATTACGTTTTTGAATTGGTTCATATTAGATGCCCTGTGGTCATTTACCTTCGACCACATGTATGACCTTACGAAATAGTCCAAGGAATTCAGATCGGGTGAACTGTGGGGCCATTCATTCTTGTCCAAAAAGTCGGTCAAATTTTCTCGGCACCAGCCCTGAACGACATCTGCAGTATGCGATGGCGCTCCGTCCTGCTGAAACACATATTGATCATCTCCAAACACCTCTTGTACATATGGCTTGACAACTTTCTCGAAAACTTCCGTTGTATCATATACGGCATTCACTTTAACGCCTTTTTCGATGAAAACCAGTGGTAATTTGCCTCGCTTCCAAATTCCACCCCAAACCATCACTGACGCAGCACTTTGGAACCGTGGAACAATCTCTGGAACAGTTCTCGAAGAGAGAGCCCACAATCTGTCGCTCTGGACATTGTAAGACGAATAAGTTTTCGTCGGAAAAGATAAATTCTTCCCCACCATGCCGCGACAAAATCAGACTTGCTCTTTCGAGTCGTTTCGGAACTTTCCAAAAAGAACGTTTCTGATCGTTTTTGGATGGTTCCGAAATTCAGTGAACCTTACGTTTCTTGGAAGCGTGGAATCCGAGATCATTTTGATGTATATTGTGCATTGACGATATCGAAACATTCAGATCTGCGGCTATTTTACGTACAGAGTGCTGTGATTTTCGTCTAATCCGTTCCCTGACCACTTTAACAACTCGTGCATTCCAGTCTCCGGTCATCCAACGAGCAGGTGTCACGGTACCTTCGGATGGTTCGATGCACAGAATCCCGCTTTACTCCGAGGTTTTTCAAATTTCTGAACTTTCAAAAAGTTTTTTATCACAGCACGAAACTCCTTCATCGCTGGTAAAAGATAAACACTTAATGAAAACGATCGGACATAACCTTAAAGCGTTTGTATAAACATAGTGCAAAACCACACCAACAAATACGTGAAGCATGTTGAGTAGTTGCACGACACCAGTGCAAGGAAAAAGTGTATGCGAATATATTGGACACGGTGTATATATAAAAATGAATTTCTGTCTGTCTGAACCTTATAGAATCGAAAAGTACTGAACCGATCGGCGTGAAATTTCGCAAGCAGGGATTTTTAATACAGGGGAAGGTTCTTATTATAGTTAGAGACTCGCACAGATAAAAATAAACATTGAATTTTCTGCGTTATCTAATGCACATAAAGGGAATGCTAGACTTGGCAGACACTAATGGGATATTTTATGTTAATTTAAGCCAGATAACGCCTGAATCAAGCCTGTTGTATGAAAGATTGCAAGCATTGTTGTATGGCGCATCAGGGACTACAACCAATTGCGTTGTTTACGCCTCCTTTGGCTTGGAATTTAACGAGGAGAAATTTTACGCGCTTGTAAAAATTAATTATTTTTTTCTGTGCGTACCATCTCTAGAAAGGGGGGCTCCCATACAAATGAAACAGAAGTTTCTGCATGACTCAAGAACTAATCAAGCAAAAGGAACCAAATTTGGCATGGGGGGTTTTCTGGAGGCAAACAATGTTTTTTATGGTGCTTTGAGACCTCTCCGCATTCTAAAAGGGTGCGCTCCCATACAAATGGAATTTAAAAAATTGGCATTACTCGAGAATTAATCAAGCAAATGAATCCAAATTTGGCAGGTGAAGGTTTTTGAAAGCAATAAATGTTTCTAAAGTGACTCAAGACTCCTCCCCATTCTAAAAAGGTGGGCTCCCATACAAATGAAACACAAATTTATGTATAACTTTAGATTTAATCAAGCAAATAGAACCAAATTTGGCATGTGGGGGTTTTTGGAGACAAGAAATGTTTCTATTGTGGCTTAAGAACCCTTCTGTATCAGGAAGGGATGGGTCTTATACAAATGAAACAGAAATGTCTGCATAACTCGAGAACTAATCACGCAAATGGAATAAAATTTTGCATGTGGAAGATGTTGTTGGCAAAAAATGTTTCTACGGTTGTTCGAGACCCCTCCTTCTGGAAATTAAACACAAATTTAAACAAAACATGAAAAATATGCCTACTGCTATGAAAATTTGTATGCAGAGGTTTTGGAGCCGGGAAAGGTTCTAATTATGGGCCGAGACTCCTCCGCCGTCCGGAAAGGAAGGGGTCCCATACAAATGAAACTCAAATTTCATCATAGCTCGAGGGATAATCAAGCATGTTATTGATAATAGTTTTCTTGATTTTGAACGTTAATCAATCAAATTTACGTTTTTAAATAATGGATCACTCGGCTAAGTATTGTGCATAGTATATATTTCCCATTTTTATTGAACTTTTTAGCTAAGCGAGCTCTGTAGGACTATGGTTCCTGACTCTACCCATGTGACGAGAAGAAGGACAACCTGAAAAGAATTAGAGTCTCATTTCTGCAATAATTTTTATTTCTTTTATAGCATTGCACCATAATATATTCACATATTTTTTTCGTATTTGAAGTAACATAACATCTCAAATATTGAATTCGTATGGGATACCACAATATCGTGGAGTAACAGGAATCAAAGTTTAAATTTTCTTGACAATATATTCCGAGTCATTACATTTTACCATTATATGCTATATACTGTTCAAAATTCAGGTATTCGCAAGATTCTGTTAATGTCAATTTCAGGTAACTGGGGTCATTCAAAAATGTAAAGCTTCCATTATATTCTACTTGACATGGCTCGGAGTGTATTGTCCACGCATCCTTCTTCCCCTGTAGATTCGTTGAAAGCGTTGGTTCAGGTCTATTTGTTTGAATCCAACAAATGAGTATAGTGTAAGGAAACGCAACACCACGTAGACATTTACGATATACTATTCTTTATATAGAATTTCAGGTCACCCATCGAATTCCCAAGTATTTTTTCTCGTGGCTATCATACACTGTCTAAACTTTTAGGTTCATAATGGATACGCAAATCCTTCTACAATTGCAGCAGGACGACAATCGGTAGACAAATGTTATAGTTACTATAATTTTATATTATAATATTACTTCACTATGTTTTATAAACTATTCTGTATGACATTTCATTTTGATTGTACATTTTAATTATTACTCGGATTTTCGTACGGTATGTCCAAACACCCTTTCTCCCCTGTAGCTTCCCAAAATGCATTGTGGCTCAAATGTTTTCATTTGAATCCAACTCATTTTACAGAATCATCTTTTGCGGTTAATGCAACGTAGTATGAGTGGCCACTTTGACGCTTGTATCATGTCTTTGATATGCTCAAAGCATCAATATTGAAAAAAATAAAAGGTGATAGCTCTATTGCAGTTCCAACGACCCATTTCGAGAATGCCTGTTTCTACACGTACATTCTGAGGTCGCTATAATATGCAGTAAGCCCCGCATGAATACTCCCATATATCAAATGGAAATATGAGATGCAATCACACTTGCAGAATCAAAATTCAGTTTTTTGATTCTGGCGCATATTTAGTTATGGTTTTATGCATATAATAAGTAAAACTGAAACGTTCTTACCAATCTTAGTTGTTTCTTTCCTTTTCTGTTTACTTTCCTTCTTGTTCAAGTCCTTATCGTTCTCGTCCTGGTTTTGTATGCTCTTGATAACCATTCTGCCTCCGGATGAATGAGGCTTCCTTTTGTTTCTGATAATGATAATAGAAGAACGGTTCGAGACAATTTTAGTATATTACACTACTACAATCCAATTGGCGCCTGAGCCTACCAACTAAACGAGACAACTAAATATATATGTTTAATATCGAATTTTCCCAGATTTTCTTACTTTCATTCATGATTGAGAAAATTAACATTTATTTTTCCCTTTTTTCTTTCATTATCCTTTATTATCCTTATCTTAGTCTCTCATATTTTAGTCCTCTACACCTGATTCTGACTCTTCCTCGCTTCCCTCGTATTTATAAATCTCCTCTGCTTTCGCTTTTAACTTTTCCTTATCTTTCGCTAATTCTATCCATTCCTCTTCTAGTATTCCTGGTATTATGTTTCTATCTTCTAATACTGATAATACTAATAATTTAATACTCATTACCCTAATCTTTTTCACCGCAGTTTTCCCATCCAATAATTTTGACAATTTAACTCTTCCCCTTGGTTTATCCCTACAATATTTTAACATTTCTTTGATAATTTGCATTTCATATTTACTAATTGATCTCCTATTTCGTTTTACTAATGCGGCGGCCTTCAATCCGTATGCTATTGAAGGCGAAATGACTGTCTTGTATATCCATTTGGTTAATTTCCATGATGGTTTGTATCTTCTCAAAAATTCAATAATAATTTTACTACTTCCTATTGCCTGTTTACATCTTTTCCTGGTGGTTTGTGGTTGATATGCTTAAATCCACAGTGAACCAATAATATTGGATGTATGTAGATAGATCCAAGCTAATTAGCAGATAGTTTGCTGAAAGAAGGTAATCCTTAATTTTATCCTACCACTAAACTATTAGCTTAGCGATCGGAAAATGCACAAGTTGAATGCTATTTTGACTTTTGTTGCTACTCTGTATTCTTGCAGCAGCAAATTTTTGCTAGAACTTTAAACTTAATATAAAGAAAACTCAAAATTTAACTCTTTCACGTTGGATTTTGATTTGTGGCCCTGAAAAGGGCCGATTGATAATTTGAATGGTGCAAGTTTACTTGGAGCTGGTGTACTTGGTGACAGCCTTGGTTCCTTCGGAGACAGCGTGCTTGGCCAACTCACCTGGCAACAGCAGACGGACAGCGGTTTGGATTTCGCGGGACGTAATTGTCGACCGTTTGTTGTAATGAGCCAGGCGGGATGATTCAGCAGCGATTTGTTCGAAAATGTCATTGACAAAACTGTTCATGATGCTCATGGCCTTTGACGAAACTCCGGTGTCCGGGTGGACCTGCTTCAAGACTTTGTAGATGTAGATAGCATAGCTTTCCTTCCTGCGTTGCTTCCTCTTCTTCTTATATCAAAGAGGGCATCATTTTAGTTTTTTTTAAACATGGAACATTGCATTCATGCCTTTTTGAGATCTCAAACTGATTTGAAAAATTCGTACCTAATGGTATATAAATTTGCTACGTACATGCGTTTAAGTTAACACACACAATCTGTGTTATTTACTAAATTACATTGTGTTTTAGCTCAATGGGCTCTTCGGCTTTGTTTACTGTGTTTTATGTTTTCTGATCAGCCTTTGGGGCATTGTTAGTTAAAATTTGATAACCTACATAACCTACAACTACGCCTACAATTTGAAAACATCGAAGGTGGGAAACCAGATTCCGGATAATCTGGCGATTCGATGTCAGGCACCGTGATCACATATAAAGTTTTTGAACGCCACTTTTTATCAGAATATGTAGAAGAGGAGTTGCTTCGACTGTGAATCCAAATTTAGTAAATAATTCTAGATACAAAATAATTCTAGAGATTATGAACTCTGTGAGGGAATAAGGTCTGAGAAGAAAATGTTAAGTAAATGCAACTATAACAATAAATAAACCCATCAAGCTCGATTCGGAGAAATTCACCTGAGGATGTACGCACAAACTGACTGTCTGTATGGACATATCAAGCGATTACGAAACAGTTTCTACCATTGCTTGCAAACAGGGATTAATTGCAAACGGGTATCAAAGCTGAAAATCCGTTTTCAATTACAACGGGCAGTATAATTCATTCGCAGCTCTCTTGTGAAAGATTGGTAGTGGCCCTGAAAAGGGCCGATTTTGTAAGATATCTGATGATTGACTTAAGCACGTTCACCACGGATACGACGAGCCAACTGGATGTCCTTGGGCATGATCGTGACGCGCTTGGCGTGGATGGCGCACAGGTTGGTATCTTCGAACAAACCAACCAGATAGGCCTCGCTGGCTTCCTGCAGAGCCATGACGGCTGAGCTCTGGAAGCGCAGATCGGTCTTGAAGTCCTGGGCGATTTCACGGACCAGACGCTGGAACGGCAACTTGCGGATGAGCAATTCAGTCGATTTCTGGTAACGACGGATCTCACGCAGAGCAACGGTTCCAGGTCGGTAACGATGAGGCTTCTTTACTCCTCCGGTGGCAGGAGCGCTCTTGCGAGCGGCCTTGGTAGCCAGCTGCTTGCGAGGAGCCTTTCCTCCGGTAGACTTACGAGCGGTCTGCTTTGTACGAGCCATTATGCTTGATTGCGATGCGAACACGATGAGTAGAAAGTGTGGAATAACAATTTTTACTTACTTAAAATGTGTCTTTATTTTTGGTTTGTTTTAATGTTTACATTAAGTCTTACAATTTAATTGCTTAGCCAGAGGGGCTCTTCATCTTCATTATTTTTATTTGATTTGATGTTGTAGTGTGTTTAGTTAATTTAATACATTCTAGTTTTCAGTATCATCCGTTACGGGGATTGGTTGGTTTGAATTATAAAATTTGATAACCTACCTAATCTACAGTGACTACAATTTGAAAAACCTAGGGGTGGGGTACCAAGTCCCGGATGACTTGGTGGTCTGATGTAAGTGGCAACGTGTCCTGTACCTATTGAGAGTCTCACTAAAACGATCTTCGAGTGTTTTAATATCGGCCAGACGGTGGATCTCAGTATTTCTCGTCCGAGGAGGTGTGTTCAGGATTATCCTGAGAAACTTGTTTTGAACCCGCTGTAATTTCAGGTGGTGTGTTTTCGCGCAGCTCTCCCAGATCGGCATGCCGTACTCGATAACCGGGAGAATGATCTGTTTGTAGACTAGCAAGCTTGTTCTTCAGGGACAATGCAGACTTTCTGTGTAGCAATGGGTACATAAGCTTCAACAGAACGTTACATTTTGTGACAGTCTTGTCAACCTGATTCCCTGAAAATTCAAGCTTGCTAGTCTAGAGTGCACGCCAAGATAGTACTGGCTGAATTGGTCCATTCCACGGTTGTGCCGTTTAGACGAATTTTAACATCCTCAGCCGGAACAAGTCTGGGCGATTTCGAGTGTGGGAAGAGGATGACCTGGGTCTTCCCTGCATTGATGCAGATCTTCCAGTCTGTGAGATACTTCTAACAGAACATTCAGGCTTCGCTGCAGTTTCGATGCGATTGCTCTCTACTACCCTACCATTGTGGACGACTGCGGTATCATCGGCAAACAGCGACAGAGATCCGTTTTCAGGGAGTGGGGGTATGTCCGAGGTGAACAGGTTGAACAGAAGTGGACCTAGTATGCTTCCCTGCGGAACACCGGCGGAAACCTCCTGCGCATCAGAAACTGCACCATGCAGCGAAACACTGAATGTTCTGTTTGATAGGTAGCTTTTTACCATCTTCACCAGGAAGACTGGAAGATTGAACCGATGCAGCTTGTACACCAGACCATCATGCCAGACGTTGTCAAACGCCTTTTCAACGTCAAGAAGGGCCATGGCAGATGTTTTCGAAACAGACTTGTTTCGCCTGAGGATGTTAGTGACTCGATTCAGTTGATGTACCGTTGATCGACCGCGTCGAAAGCCAAACTGCTACATCAAGCAGAATGTTGAGTTCGTCGGTAGACGCAAGGAGCCGACGGTGAATTGCTTTCTCAAACAGTTTTGATACTCCCGAGAGAAGGCTGATGGGTCGATAGCTCTTGGAACATGAAGGATCTTTCCCAGGTTTCCGGATGGGTATGACTTTAGCTGACTTCCAGCACGAGGGGAAGTAGCTAAGTCTAAGGCATTGATTAAAAATTAATGCTAGATGTTCGTAGAATTGGGAACTCAAGTGCTTGAGTTCCAAATTCAAAATTTTGTCGGAACCTGGGGCCTTCATGTTCTTCGACGTTTTGATATAGGTCGACAGTTCGTCAGCTGTGATTTCTAGTTCCTCCGAAAAATCATTGGGATATAGATGTATGTTATTCGCATGCTCGTTAACGGCAGCTTCGTGAGGACTGACGATGTTCTGTCCAAGATTGTGTGAGCTGACAAAATGTCGACCTATCTCAGCAGCCTTCTCAGCGGGAGTAGTCAAACGATCCTTAGAGTCATTGTTGTCTAGTGGGATCAACGGTGGAATGGGCCTAGGCTTAGTTTTTAAAATTTTTGTTAATTTCCAGAACGGCTTAGCACAATCTGGGAGGGCGCGGATTTTGTTGGCAAAATTATTGTTTCTGAGATCCACCATTCTGGCCTTAATGATCTTGTTCAAACTATTGCACTCTGATTTCAACGCAGGCAGACCAGTACGTTGATACTTTCTGCGAGTGGTGTTTCGAAGACGGATCAAGTTTTTAGTGAGACTATCAATAGGTAAAGAGTTGCTCACCTGTGTTACTTCCGGAATGTGGTGCTCCCGGGCCTGGGAGATCGCCTGGGAGATCGACTGCAGTTGCCGATCGATGTCGTCGGTTGATTCGGGGCGTCTATCGTAATCGACCGTGTTGTCGACCAGATGACGGAACTGGATCCAGTTGGCGCGATGGTAGTTTCGCCTGGTTACGGAATGCCGGTTGACGCAGGACCCAACTTCAGCCACCACCGGATAGTGGTCTGAGCTGAGCTCCTGGTGAGCGATCGGCTGGCCGATGTTGTTCCCCATGTTGGTGAGGAAGATGTCTATCGTAGCATGGACCCCGGATCTGCTCAACCGGGTGGGAGTATCCGGGCCCAGGATGGTGTAGTGACCCTCTTCCAGGTCGTCGTGTAGGATGGAGCCGTTCTTGTTTCGTCGTGCGTTTCCCCAGGTTTCATGTTTTGCGTTCAGGTCACCGGCGATAATAAACTGCCCATGCCTCCGAGTGAGCTTGATGATGTCGTTTCGCAAGATCCTATCAGTCCCGTTGTTTGTGCTTGCTTGTTTGGGACAATAGGCCGCGATGATGGTGATAGGGCCGACGGTGGATTCGACCTTGACTCCGATGGCTTCGACGAATTGGAGCTGCAGACTCGGAAGCATCTGGCAGTTGATGTTGGTACGCAGGGCGATGGCGACACCCCCTCCGGCGGTACTGGTTCGATCGAGTCTGATCAGGCGGAAATCTGGCAGAAACACGTTGATCTCTGGCTTGAGATGCGTCTCGGCGATGATTGCGATGTCAATGGACCGGTCGTTGAGGAAGTTAATAAACTCGATGTTTTTGCTCTTCAGCGAGCAAGCGTTCCAATTGGCGATATTGACGAATTCACGGTCCATTGAGGAACGCAATCATCGCCTGGATTTGTTCTCCACGTGTTCTGCAGGATCGCTTGATGATGATGGCCTGGGTCAGGATTGCAACGACTTCCTCCGTTGAAAGCATCGAATCATCGATCGCACCAGATGTTGCACCGGAGTACGACGGTCCTGGAAGATCGCTTTGGGATAGTTGGGTTGCTGCAGCTGCGAACCGATGTTGAACCGATGGCCGACTGGGAACCGGACGGTTTGGTGGCACTTGTCGTGTTGGGAGAGCGGGAAAGTTCTCGGTCGTGAGGGCCGGAGGCGGACCAGATCGTCGTCGATGGCCGGGTTGGTTGTTCGCTGATGATTTCTTCCGAATCGCGATGAATTCGGCCCGCTTCGGGCATTCCTTACTGGTAGCTTTGTGCGCCGCACCGCAGTTGGCACACACTGGCTCAGCATCCTCCATCCGCTCACAGGCATCGGCTTCGTGATGTTTGCCGCAATCAACGCAGCGCTTCGCCATGTGGCAATTTTTGGTGCCATGCCCAAACATCAGGCAGTTTTTGCACTGAGTGACATCGCGATGAATCGGTTGGTACCGGTCCCACTTCACGACGATGTGAAACAACGCTCGGATGTTCTGGAGGTCCTTCAAGCACGTCGAGTTCTTCTCGAAGTGGACCTGGTACAGCTGATCCCGATAGCTTCTCGAGATGTCATGCCGGCGCATTTTGTTTATCTGGACCGGTTTGAGCCCATTAGCCTTTAGTTCGACGACCAGTTCCTCCGTCTTCTTGTCCGGAAGGCCACGCAGAACCACCTTGAAGGGTTTGTCGGCTTCGATGTCGTGCGTGTAGTACTGCACGTTCATCTGCTTCAATATTTCCTTAACAGCGTTGTAATGGGGAAGCGCCGAAACCATCAGCTTGTAGCCCTGCGAGCAGAGCTGGATTGTGCACCGTAGGCCCTTGTTGATGTAGTGGTACACCCTATCCAGTAAGCCTTCTGGGAATCCCTTCACAAAAAGCGGCGGTAGTTTCTCCTTTTTTTCAATTTTCGGTGTATCGCCGTTCTCCAGAACGGCGTACCGATTGTTGGCTAGCAGCTTCTTCGATGACAGCACATCATCGGGTGAATTCAATCGGGAACGTTTCCCAGCTGAGCTTGTGCCGACGTCAACACGCGGCGGCTTCCCCATACCGGGGTCGGACTGTGTATCACACAACGCGACAGCAGCCAGTGCACCACGCACCAAAACGGGAGAGCGAGAAAACCGAAAAACTTATCACAGCGCGAGCGAAAAAACACGACCGATCGTGTCGCTTGGTAAAACTGGAATGAAGCCCCTAACAATTTTGGTAGAGTTCCCCTCTTTTTAAAGCATAATTATGCTGTGTTCAACCAATCACAAACGAAGGAAGAACAACAACACAAAACTAGCAAGAAGAATTCTATGCTCTTCAGGTATAAAAGGAGAATTTTTCACCTTAAACAGACATTAGTTTCGTTTCATCCGTGCAAGACTATACTATCAAATCATGACTGGACGTGGCAAGGGAGGCAAAGGACTCGGAAAAGGAGGAGCCAAGCGTCATCGCAAAGTGTTGCGTGATAACATCCAGGGTATTACCAAGCCCGCCATCCGTCGTCTGGCGCGTCGTGGTGGAGTTAAGCGTATCTCTGGTCTGATCTACGAAGAGACTCGTGGAGTGCTGAAAGTGTTCCTGGAAAACGTCATTCGTGATGCCGTCACCTACACTGAACACGCCAAGCGGAAGACTGTCACCGCCATGGACGTTGTGTACGCTCTGAAGCGTCAGGGACGTACTCTGTATGGTTTCGGAGGTTAAGTCCGATTGTTCTCATTTTCAAAACGGCCCTTTTCAGGGCCACAAGATATTTTCGAAAGATCGAAAGTTTAGAGTTATACCTACTTACGAACAAATAGAATTAATTAAATAATATTATGTGTAGTTAGTTGTTAATGCAATGCTTCGTAGGCTTTAAAAGTGTGAAAATATCGTAAGCTCTTGCTAGGCCTTTGAGTATCAACTTGGCAAGACAAACGCTCATTTATTTCTCGTCAAGGTGGGCTTCTCAAATTCTTGCATCTACTTTTATACTACCGTTGAAATGGCTGTTTTCTCAATTTCCGTCGCCTCTTTTCAACTTTCAGGCTGCCTTATTTTAACGGCTTTCTCTGCACATCTTCTTCCATTTTCAAAGCCATTCAAGGACATACCTGCAATACAATCATCTACATTCTGTTCATGGATGACACAAAATCACATCTGCGCCTGAAAATGTGGCAACTTTCCAAGTTAGGGTAGCATTTTTTCATATACGGGAAGGGAAATCAGCAACCAGATCCCTGAAAAACTGATGAGGGGAAATTATTGCCTGGAAGATTCGAAATGTACACCTCTTTACAACTCGCAACCGTGAACTTGTCTTTCGAAGGTATAACTCCATCGTGACCGCTGGCTGCATTCAAAAATGACAATTTTGGATGCTTCCTCTCTCTTTTATACTCTACCTATGATGTATTCAACCAATCAGAACGATGGGATTTTGTGTGTTATGTTCTCTGACTGTACCCGATTATTTTATTTGAGTTTCACACACACCATTTGCCGATTCTTGTAGTTCCCGCTGAAAACTCGATTAACAATGCATTGTCGAAAAGAAATGTACAGTCATTTTTTTCGTATTGTCGCGATAACCCCCGACAGCAATGAACCGGAGCTTGATCGGAAATATTATTAATTTGCTCGCTGATCGATGCTATTCGTTACGTTTGAAAATACGAACAGTAATCATTTATCACAATGTTTCACTGTAAATTAAACGAGAAAATACTTAACACTTAACTCTTAATTGAAATCAGTACTGGTAGTCCTGAAAAGGACTGTTTTGGGAAATATTTTCGTTTGACGCTGTATTCCAACAACGTTTTCCATCTACTTCTTGGCAGCAGCCTTCTTCGGAGCAGCTTTCTTGGCTGGAGCGGCCTTTTTGGGCTTCGGAGTCTTTGGCTTCTTGGCAGCGGTCTTAGAGGGCTTGGTGGCCTTCTGTTTTGGAGCAGCCTTTTTCACGCTTCCAGCCTTTTTGGCAGCCTTGGCACCGGCTGCCTTGGCTTTCTTCTCACCGGCTGGCTTCTTGGCTGCAGGCTTTTTGGCTTTCTTCTCGCCAGCTGGCTTCTTGGTCACCTTTTTCTTCTCTCCGGCTTTCTTTGCTTTCTTCTCACCGGCAGCTTTCTTTGGCTTCTTTTCGGTGGCGGCTTTCTTAGCCTCCGCCTTCAACTTGAATGATCCCGATGCACCGGTTCCCTTGGTTTGGACAAGCTTGCCCTTCTCGACGCCATTCTTCAAGGCCTTCTTGAGGAACGGGGCCAGCTTGGCAACGTCGCACTTGTAGTTGGCAGCGAGGTACTTCTTGATGGCCTGCAGTGACGATCCATTGCGTTCCTTCAGGGTTTTGATAGCGGCAACAACCATGTCGTTCACCGGTGGATGAGTCATTGGCTTTTTGGGTTTGCCCTGTCCCTTGAGGGCCCTTGGCTTCTTAGTCTTGGCTGGCGAGGCAGCAGCAGGGACTTCGACGGCAACTTCAGACATTTTGATCAATTTAATAGTTTCAGGTAGCTTCAACTGTAGAATAGTCACTGTGAGGCAACCTACCGAGGCACATTTTTGAAGTCTGTGTTAGGGACATATGTGTTATAATTTATTTTATGATTATTCGCGAAATATTTTGTTATTTATGATAACACATCCGAAAAATGTTATTTAAGGCTTCTTACTTTGCAATACTGCATAATGTGATATCCTGAATTTGAAGATTAATAGTTAATGTATCATCATAGCAGTGTTATAAATGCTTGTGATCAGCCTCAGTCATAGAACAACATACTCCTGTATCACAGATGATGTTTAAATAGTATCTCATCATCACGAAACTTCCAAAATTAGCTATTGAAACAATTAGTAGTATATTCAACCTTGTGAAATGAGTGAGAGTAATAATTTCGCTGGCCGTCTGATCTAATGCAACGATGAAATTAGCATTGTACATGCATAAAAAAATCCTGCAAAGTTGTAGCTATTGAGCCATATTTCGCTATTTTGAAGGAACATGCATACAATGCATAATGTTTGAAAATATTACGGTTAATAGTACGTTATAATGTTTGCCTTAATGAGAATTTCTTTACCCGACGTGAGCCTTTGAATATGACGATATGAGTCAAGAGTCGGTGCCTATATATTCACCAATAAAATAACTTTTGGAACTATTAAGTTCAGTATACTTCAACCTGGATCGGAAAATGCTTATATGTGCACCAACGAAATCGCTTTTGAAAGTATTAAGTTATTAAGTATACTTTAACCTTGATTATGTATGATGATGATGATGATGATGACCTATGTGATCATATCCAATTCAAATTTTGTTCAAAACATGTACCTTTATATATTTTTAGACAAAGTATAGTAAATCCCGTTGTTCTATTTTAATGGTTATGTTTTTATTACAAATTTGATTTCCGTATCGTTTGTCACCAATGTCAAGTAAATTCAATACTGTTTTAAAAAATGATTACCTTTTCGGTTTTGTTACAGTTCTCATTTGTTGTTAAGATGGAAATGAATCGGATTCTATCAAAAGTTTCGATTATTTTACCCATTGAAGTGTGAGCACACTTTTCAAAAGCGCGTTTCTTTGTCAGTCAAAATCGGCTGTATTGCAAAAAAGCAAACAATTATACAATAATTACTATCAGGACTTTAGCCCTAACGTATGAGGTCTGTCTCAGGTTACATTTACATTATTGTCAGATCAGCTGAATTTACTCAGAGAACCAATGATTGGGACTAACATTCATCCTCAGTGTGCAATAAGTAGTGATCCCAAGCAACGTGTGAACGAGACAAAACAATGATTTTTCATCGTGCTGTCTTAAAATCATTTTTGGAGGCACTCAATTTTGTATATCTCACCCTTTATAGTATTTTTGGTAACGAATGTTTCATTCCGTTTACCGCGAGTGCATATGGTTCGCCAAATTAAAGCTTGATCCACTTAGTATTCGGCTGCTTCTTTTATTTGACTGCCGTAACCTGAAGCCAATAACAGTGCAGTGATCCGGAAGGTGTTTACTTAGTGGTGATAGTTTCATCTGTAATGATACTCACGTTCTAGAGTAATCAAACATGGAACGTAAGACCGGGTACAAATTTTGCACAATCACGTTGAAAATCCGACGTGGTCAGGAGGAATGTATCATAAATTTCCAAAATCGTCTGTAAATACCGCACTATAACGTAACCGAGAGACACTATCGCTGGATCGGACAATGCAAAACAACAGTAGCAGTGGAGCATACGATCAGAAACTACGAGTGAAAGTCCGTAGGGCAGTCCGGAACAATCCTAGGATATTCTTGTGTGATACTCTGCGCCGTACCGTACAGGTCGACGAATCTGTCGGTGTGAAGGTTTCCATTCGTACCATGCCAGCAAACACCAAAAAAGGACCATGAAACAGTACCTGGTTGCCAAACGCAGTGCAAGGATGCTGTACGACCAATTTATTATGATGGACGATAAAACATATGTTAAAAAGCCCTCTCGTGGGTTCTATTTTTCACCTTGTAGACGTTGAGAGGGCTTATACCATGCTATAAACATGCATATAAGACCAAGAATTTGATCAGTAGTAAAAGTATAACATATTCCCATTATTTTTTCACTGTCACGTTTATATAAAAACACTAACATCAGGTGTGATACTGCCGCAATTTTCTCTCAGACTTCTTACTTTCAACCTAAAGGACGATACGGTCAAAATTTGGTCAATATCAACTTGACGTATTTCTTTCAATTTTGCATTTAAAAAACCTGAACACCCCTCATTTTGAAGGTGTGTGTATGTAGAATGTTGCTCCTATTTTGATTTTGGAATTCACTCTTCAGTTGTCAAAATGCCGTCCAAGCAAGAAGAGCAGCGTATCAAAATTTTGCTCGCGCATCGCGAAAATCCGAGCTACTCGCACGCAAAGTTGGCAAAATCGCTAAAAGTTGCCAAATCAACCGTTACAAATGTAATTAAAGTGTTTGGGGAACGTTTGCCGACAGCCAGGAAGTCTGGATCGGGGGGAAATCGCAAACCGGAAGCCGCTGAGACGACAAAGAGAGTTGCCGGTAGTTTCAAGCGAAACCCTAACCTATCTCTCCGAGATGCCGCAAATAAGCTGGGTGTATCGTCTACAACCGTGCATCGAGCCAAAAAACGAGCCGGACTATCGACTTACAAGAAGGTAGTGACTCCAAATCGCGATGATAAACAAAATACGACGGCCAAAGCGCGATCCCAGAGGCTGTACACGACGATGCTGACGAAGTTTGACTGCGTGGTAATGGACGACGAAACCTACGTCAAAGTCGACTACAAGCAGCTTCCGGGACAGGAGTTTTATACGGCAAAAAGAAGGGGAAAGGTAGCAGATATTTTCAAGCACACGAAACTGTCAAAGTTCGCAAAGAAATATCTGGTTTGGCAAGCCATCTGTACCTGTGGCTTGAAAAGCAGCATTTTCATAGCTTCCGGGACTGTCAACCAAGAAATTTACGTGAAAGAGTGTTTGAATAAACGTCTGCTGCCTTTCATGAAGAAACACGGTTGTTCCGTACTGTTTTGGCCGGATTTGGCATCTTGCCATTACGGTAAAAAGGCCATGGAGTGGTACGCTGCCAACAACGTGCAGGTGGTTCCCAAGGACAAGAACCCTCCCAACACGCCAGAGCTCCGCCCAATTGAGAAATACTGGGCTATTGTCAAGCGGAACCTAAAGAAGACCAAACAAAACTGCTAAGGACGAGCAGCAGTTCAAGGCAAACTGGCTTTCTGCGGCGAAGAAGGTGGACAAGGTGGCTGTACAAAATCTGATGGCAGGGGTCAAGCGTAAGGCCCGGCAATTCGGATTTGGAAAAGCGGAAGCCTAACTGAATATTTTTCCTGAATTTTATACTAAAGAAATTTAATTTGATTTTTTAAATAAACGATTTCACCGATTTACACGCGTTTTCCCTTGACCAAATTTTGACCGTATCACCCTTTAAGGGAAACGACTGAAAGTACACTTTTATGTTTACAGTTTCCAACTAAGCATTCAAAGAATACCCCGTTTTCGCATTCGTAGGATCTTAAGTGCTCATGTAGAATAAGAAGCTGTGCAATTGCTGTATGTAGCACTTCTTTTCTACAATTGAATGAATCATCCAACCGAACATCCGACTAAACCGGAAAACTTTCTGATGAACCAAGCAATTAGGCTTTGTGCACAAATTACGTAACGCATGAAGGGGGGAGAGGGGGGTTGAGCAACCGTTACTTATTGTGACATATGGGGGAGGGGGGGTTTTAAAATCGTTACGTAACAAAATAACCAATTTGAAATATAACCAATTGAAAATCAATAAAATTTCCTGTGTGCCAAGCAAAGTAGCAAGTAGCAAAGGGTTAATTTATACTAGTTAAGAACCATGTTTAAATTTTTTGCGAAAATCCCACTTTCAATACGTTAAATGAAAGCTTTAAATCCATATTTTGAAGAAAAAAAATCAAAACTGAGCCAAAGTTTTTATATTATTAATCACGTTTGCCAACACTGCACCAATTATCGCCATAGTTTTAAAATTTGATGGCCAATCGCATGTATTCCTTATGGGAGTGGGGAGTGGCCATAACAGAAACACATTTATGGCCGAATGGTGCAAGAAAGCTGAAATTTTAAGGAAAATGGAAGTCTTTCTTTTGATTTCAGACCAAATTCTAATGCTTCGATAAATGGAGACGTACTATTTGAATGTGTTCTTCTAAACGAAAGGTATCTTATGACGATTTGTATCACCAATTGGCGCAATTGTCCATAAACGGCACATTTACATGCCGAAAAATATATATAACAACAAATTGTATAGTTGACTCACGGCTTACCCATTATTTTCATCTATTCAAACAATACCGTTTGTTGTTTCAATAAATAAACAATAAATTTTGTTGTTTCTTAAAGCGCTGTAAAGGAGGCTTCTATTGAAAACAAAAAGCACTTATTGTTGAGTCAAAATATAAGATTTTTGAAAACAATACTCCTTTGCATTGATTTGACCAAAGCGGTTGAATTGAAAAAAAGTATTGTTATTTATATTAGACCATTCAAATAATAAGAAATTTTGTTAACCTGGTTCAATCACCCAATATTCAAATGCACTTGTAACTGCCCCTTTTGTTCTTTGTTTTTGCTGTCATGCCTAATTCATGCACTGCACGGATCAAAAGGAAAGCTCTAATTAGTATATTTAAAAAAAAAATCAATAATAATTAGAATATAAAAATTGCAACAGGTTAATATAATGCATTGCATAATATACTATTTCAATATTTTAACTAGATTTAAGTGATATGACTAAAACTTTTTATTTTGTGATAATTCAAATAATTGAAAGACATTTGAGTGAACTTGTTGAACTAAAATTTGTAACAGTTTTACAAACATCCAGTAACCTGAATAAATGCAGTACAATGAGTGCAGTGTTTTTCGTAATCTTTATAATAGCTTTAAGTTTTAAATGACATTAATTGACTGATGTTTGCAATCTTCACTAATTTTAAGTTACCCTAATAAGATTTAAACATTAAAACCACCACAATTACAGTTTTTGTGATGACTTTATAACAATTGAGAAGTAGGGAGGGGTCTGCCAGCGTTACGTAATTAAAGGGGGGGAGTCTAATCACGCGTTACTTATTGTTACATAGGGGGGAGAGGGGGTGCAAAATCCCGTTTTTCTGCGTTACGTAATTTGTGCACAAAGCCACCGCGAATAACCTGTAAATAAACGGAAAATAACCGGGAAATAACTAAGAAGTAACCGGGAAATAACTAAGAAGTTATTGGGAGTGAGTGAGTGAGTGAGTGAGTGAGTGAGTGAGTGAGTGAGTGAGTGAGTGAGTGAGTGAGTGAGTGAGTGAGTGAGTGAGTGAGTGAGTGAGTGAGTGAGTGTGTGAGTGAGTTAGTGAAGAAGTAAGCGAGTTAGTGAGTGAGTGAGTGAGGAAGTAAGTGAGTGAGTGAGTGAGTGAGTGAGTGAGTGAGTGAGTGAGTGAGTTGTGTTTTAGTTTGTTGATTATTTTTTGTATGGTTAAGTCTTCTGCTATCACGCTGTATCCTGTCTTTGTTTCAATGACGTTTGCAAATTGGAAATTCCTGTTTCTAATTGTTTATTTCTGAAGGGACTGGTTATGCAGTCTGAATTTTTCTCAGGGCCTCGTTATGTATGCTATCAAGTCTTTGTATGCAACCTTTATTGATGGAAGGTACGGTTGGTGCGCGTATAGTAAATTTTCTAGTATTATGGATTTATATATCTTTGCAAGGGTTTTCCTATATGGGCTTCAAATGGTGAATTGACAACTTGCAAGGAGGGTGCGACCAACCTCTGGTCCTCGCAAGTTCCTACCTCACGCCTCTCCGAGTCATATGATCACAAAAAACTGCCAGCTGAATCATGGAGACGCTGGTTGGCGTAGCTGGGCAATGTTGTCATTTTTACATTATCTTATCTTTCAGGTCTTCCAGGGCTTCATCGTAATAAAAAATAACATTTCAAATCCTAGAGGGTTTGAGCTGTTTAGTGGAATACCTGTAACTAGAAATTAGAAGAAAAATTAGTATCTTCCATTTGATTCCAACTACCTTTGCTTATCTTCGACTTGAACATGAACATTTCAAATTCATTTTTTTCTCATGGCTATCATACATTGTTTAAGTTTTTTGGTTCATAATGGATGCGCAAGTTTGTCTACAATTGCAAAAAAAAAACAGCAGTGGGCACACATGTAATTTTCAGTTCATTTTATAATATCCCTTCACTATATATGGTATCTTATATGGGATTGCTTATTCATTACCATTACCATTCATCTTTATTATCATCATTACCATTTTTATCATTACTTGTGTAGCATGAGCATGATTGACTGCTTGCGGTTGCTACTCTGTTATTGCCAGATCGGCTGTTATTACACAAGGAACCAACAGATGCTGTTTGGGACTGACAGTCATCCTCAATGTGTCAAAACTGGTGACCTAGAATTAAAAAAAGCAATACCAGCGCCGGCCGCATCCATGCAGGTCAAATAAGGATAGGGTAGGAGTATGTTGACGTGATACTCGCTTTGATGGAAGCCGAGAACACCTCTGCACTTCCACGAGAACTCACTGGGATGTTGGATATATGGGGTAGGATTAGCAGCATGGTTCGTTTTTATAAACGGACTGCTGAATTTAGGTAGGGTTATCATTTTGATAACCATAAGATTTTAGACGTTGTTTCCGGTTTATTTTCCAGACATCCGGTTGACCGGAGATGTACAGTATAATTATTTAAAATTTTGATTCCGATTTAAACCAACAGAAAATATGAATGCTATTGGGGTCAGGCATAAGTGTGCGTAGTTCATAGTACTGGAACATAAAAATGTCACGAACTAAAGCTATTAGTTTAAGAATGGCAAGCGTTAAAAGAAAAATAAAGAAAGAAAAAATTAAAGCTGAAAACTAGTTTAGTGAATTCGTGTATAATTCGTGACGTGCAAACGAAACCTAAAGTAAATGGAACAGGAAAGACAAGAATATTTTTAACGCGACGTACCTTATATCGGACAACCAAACGTTCAGCCGTAAAAAGTTCGGCAAAAAAAAAACCATCGAACACTGCAATAAAATTTCTAAGTGTGTGTATACTATGGTGCAATGGCACTATGGAAGAAATCCGCTTACAACAATCCCTTAAGTGATCATTGGAAGCAGCTTTAATCCGAAAGCTAGAAAGTGATAGCTCTACTGCTGATCCAGCAACCCATTTCAAAATATCTGGAGAGTCACGCCCATTCCGAGGTTACTCTCACATACAATAAGCCCCGCATGTAAACATTACCGGTATCATTTTGATAAGGGCACCGCAACACACTTCCAGACTTGGAAATGTTAAACTTCCAAACCAGGCACATATTTGGTATTATTTAAAAATGAAGTTATTGTTATATAGCTACAGTCAGATACATCTCACCCATGGCCGCTTTCTTAATAACACCCGCTTGTTCATTCGTAAACATGAAAATTCTCGACGTTGATTCGAAATTAGCTTCATGCACTCCTGACAAAATAAGCGCAAAAGTTGACGTTGCCAAACCGCCATTAGATATGCAACCTACACAACTACGTGGTGAACGCATCTGAAATTATGTGGCACGCATGCGCATTGTCTTCGATTGCAGCTTCTGGCAAGCAAATGGCCGTTTTCCACATGCATTCTTCTTCTTTTTTTTCACTCCACACTGCCAATATCAAATCCCCGCTATGAGACGACTCTACAACGAACTTCAAAACTGCAAATAATTATCGATTCACTCGCGACAAAGCGGACAAATACTCAAACTTAATAATGTATGTCCGGATGTCACAATACTACCACTAATAAGCAAAACTAAGCTGATGTAACTCTTCTTCCGAGTGCTACATGAATATACATTATATTTCTAAGAAAAACAATAGACTACGCTACAACACACGTTCTCAATACACTCAGTAGCAAAAAAAAAAGCCGAGCAAAACCCTGCCCTCAAACAACGCCACGTCCAACGCTCTGCAACTCTGTCAACCACTAAAACTTCCGGCCGAAAATCCGAAAACACTACAATCAATGCACAGACCCTACATGACAAAAACTTCACGTTGATAAATCCTACAAATCCGAAGCTATCATGACACACACGAAAAAAGCCATTCCCGGACACACCAACTTCAAAAATCCGCACCTCCGTGAAAAACCCAGGCAGTGCACTGTGGGACGAAACGCCAAAAACATGAACTTTTTACAATAACTCGTAAAAACGTGTTCTTAACATTTTGGTGTCTTCAGATGAAAATTTTCAAAAAATATAACGCATTTAAAGGTGACAAATCTTAGTTCGCAGCTTCACCACAGGCGCCGCTGCAAACTTGATTTTTTTTAAATGATGAGATAGAGAGTCAGTGTCTTCGGCAAAGTTGTAGATAATTTTAATACAAACAACATTGCTGAAGACACTTACCTTCTATCTGGTCACTGTGCCGAGGTACGCGTTTTTTAAAATGGCGGGCCTTGGAAACTAGTTTTTTGTGATTATTTAATAAATGTGCGGTTTTAGGTCAAAATAATGTTCTACAAAGTTGTACAAATATTCAAAATATAAATTTTCTCTATACTCACCTTACGTCTAAAACCTTTATGGGAGAAGTTATAGTAGTTTTATTGTGAAAAATATACGTTTTTCATAGCCCTTTAGCTGGCGGGGATGCAAGTGGATGCACATGAAACCTCATAGGGTTCAAAATATAGGATGTATTTTAGCATATTATGTTGCTTTCATGTGTATCCATGATTATTCCCAAGAGTGAACCTGTGGTCTATGAAGTAGCGAATATACCATTAAAACTATCATAAATGCTAATATTCCCAATTGAGAACCCTATTATCGTGTAAAAACTTGTATGTTTTGTATATTTTTATAATTTTATGCATAACTGTTGCTATTGAGTTGTGCACATACCAGGGCCCACGCGCTCTTATGACAATACTCTTAAAAATTCAATATATTTCACACACACACACATATATTTTAAGGAAATCCTTTCACCCCTCACTTCATCCTCTCTAACTTCTATCCATACACTTGCACTCACACAAACACACACACACACATACGCACCTGTCAAATGTTTTCATTACCTGTTATGTCAGCCATTTTCTGTACTTGAAACGCACTTTTATCAACACACGGTTTGCACGGTTTGCTCTTTTTTACCTCATGATCCGCGATCCACAATCCACAGAGAAGTAAACTTTCTCGGCTGTAGAATAAAAAACATTTGACAGGTGCGTATGTGTGTGTGTTTGTGTGAGTGCAAGTGCATGGATAGAAGTAAGAGAGGATGAAGTGAGAGGTGAAAGGATTTCCTTAAAATATATGTGTGTGTATGTGAAATATATTGAATTTTTAAGAGTATTGTCATAAGACGCGTGGGTCTCTGGTATGTGCACAACTCAATAGCAACAGTTATGCATAAAATTATAAAAATATACAAAACATACAAGTTTTTACACGATAATAGGGTTCTCAATTGGGAATATTAGCATTTATGATAGTTTTAATGGTATATTCGCTACTTCATAGACCACAGGTTCACTCTTGAGGATAATCATGGATACACATGAAAGCAACATAATATGCTAAAATACATCCTATATTTTGAACCCTATGAGGTTTCATGTGCATCCACTTGCATCCCCGCCAGCTAAAGAGCTATGAAAAACGTATATTTTCACAATAAAACTACTATAACTTCTCCCATAAAGGTTTTAGACGTAAGGTGAGTATAGAGAAAATTTATATTTTGAATATTTGTACAACTTTGTAGAACATTATTTTGACCTAAAACCGCACATTTATTAAATAATCACAAAAACTAGTTTCCAAGGCCCGCCATTTTAAAAACGCGTACCTCGGCACAGTGACAAGATAGAAGGTAAGTGTCTTCAGCAATGTTGTTTGTATTAAAATTATCTACAACTTTGCCGAAGACACTGACTCTCTATCTCATCATTTAAAAAAAATCAAGTTTGCAGCGGCGCCTGTGGTGAAGCTGCGAACTAAGATTTGTCACCTTTAAATGCGTTATATTTTTTGAAAATTTTCATCTGAAGACACCGAAATGTTAAGAACACGTTTTTACGAGTTATTGTAAAAAGTTCATGTTTTTGGCGTTTCGTCCCACAGTGCAGTGCACGAAAACATCCTCCACAGCTTGAAACAGCACAGAAAACAACGTGGTCAAAATTTGAACCGTTTCCATCAAGTGGCCCGGACCACAGCTGGCATCAAAGTTGAAGCACCAACCCGAGTACCCCCAACCTTCACCAAATATTGGCCCTGCTGAAACATCGGTCAAAAAAAATAAAGCCGAGGTGAATTCACCTTATATGATGTTACGCGTGAAATATCCCAAACAACTAGTGTAACCCACGAAGAACTTTAAAAAATTCCGTATGTATTGGTTTGTGAAAACTATGTTTACAGTATTATATAGTATCATTAATAGAATTCACCTCAGCTTCTCCCCCGCAAGGCCAATATTGGGTGAAAATGGGAAACACTCACGTTGGTGCGTCAACCCTGGCGCCAGCTGCAGTCCAAACCACCTAATGGAAACAGTCCAAACCCCGACCACACCATCCTCCGTACTGTCTCAAGCCATGGAAGAACCTTCCATATGCCACCCAAACCCTTCACAGAAACACGGATCCTCGAAATTGGCATGTCCAAAAATGACTCCCCTCGTACATGCTACGACAACCTCAAGTCTATAAACTTTATCAACATGAAATCCCAAAAAAAAAGAAAAAAGACAAACATGAAATCCCCGTCATACAGGGTCCGCACACCGACTACAGTGCTGTCAAACTCTCAACCAGAAACACTGGTAATTGGCAAACCTACAGAAGGTTGAACACGGCGCTACCTGGAAGGAAAACTCTACTCGGCTTTCCCTTTTGCTACTCAGTGTACTTTTCAACTCTTCTAAGTATAATATTAATGTAAACGTGATGTTGAACTATGCTTTTTAGATAAATGGCTTTGGAATGCAAGCTGATCCCAAAACGTGCTGAAATTACAATTTCATGAAAAATATACCTTGTGACCCTCAGGTATACGACCTTCCGTTGCATTCACTAACTTCGTTAAAGCCAAACTGACAACATTGTCCAGGCTACACCAACCAGCTTCACCATGTTGCAGCGCTTTGGTGTGCAACAGTCGAGTATGCTAGCTGGCCTTTCACTCTAACGCAAAAAGGCCCCTCCCGAACATTGTATGGCCTAGCGTGAAATCTGTTCTAGTCCAGTCCACACTCCCACGTTTAGTTTGTCCAATGTAAATTTTGCCGCAATGGTCACAAGTTATTTTGTAGACCCCAAATTTGTTCAGACTGTTAATGGGGTCTTTAGCAGAACCTAAGAGAGTTTTAAGTTGATTATTTTTCTAGTAAAAACTATTTCAAAACCAAAGTTCCGTAGGATTGGTCGTAATTGTGTAGTGTGGTTATCGTATGTCATTGCTTTTCTTTTCAGTTGGGGTTGTGTTTCTGTTAATAGGGTGAGTAATTGTTTGTATTGTTTTTACCTCTTCATGTCTGGATTTTGTACCTGGACGCTGGTGGGAGGGCCTAATATCATGTTAATGGTTCATTGGAGATAGCTGATTTATGATAGATGTCGCTAGGTCATGTCATTGTTTGACCTTCTACTCTAATGAACCATTCATGGGAGAGCCAAAGGTCCAGCCACACAAAGTAGTGATAATATCACACTCGCTCCTCTTTCTATTTAATAGCCGCGTCGTAGCATGCATGTATAAAGGCACTAAAGTTAAGTGTGATATTGGCGGGTTGGGCCGCAAATCACTAAAAGTTAATAATAGATAATTTTTTTCAATTTTGAAAACATTTAATATTCAATTTGAGGTGGAGGTTTGAACTGTGTCTTAGAATTTCATATGCAGTGGACTTCTAGACCGTGGCCATAAGTATTGTGGTTTTGTGGGATGTGGAGGGCCCGTTTAGGAACTCAGAGTATCGCATCACTGGGGTTTGTCATAGGTGTGTTTGTTCAGAATGAAAGAGGTGTGCTTCCGGCGGACTTTGCCGCCATGTTTGCTTAGACGAGGCTAGAAACAGTTTGTAGACGCCTGACATCAAGAAGTTACGGGACACGACATGAGGTACAATTTGCATTGCCGTGGCAATTCTTTCATTGTTCATAAATTATAATAAAAATATATGCGGTATACGACAGCCGACTTTCAAATTATAGCAAATAATAGACAGATGTTACTTTGATATAGCAACTATGCAGCGTAATAAAACATGAAACTTACAGTGGCATCTCAAATAGCCTGGTCACATTTATACGAAATATAGGGAATGGCTCTTTCTATCTTTTCGGGATTTGCCGTATATCATTGTAATGCAGAATTGTAAATTAACGATTTTATAATCACTCTCAATTTTTTTTAAACACAATTTAAAAAAACTGATAGAGCGTGTTAGAAGAACGATTTTGATTGAGGAACAAGGATAATTTCAAATGAACACTTCATATGATCACTTTTTAAAATAAGAAATAAAACATTGAAGCACTTTTTTCAAATAATCACTAGTAAACGCGAGTAAATTCCTTCAAATTGCAGACTTGTCTTCTGACAGATAGGCCTATTCCGTCTGCGACTTACAAACTTCTTCAGTGTCAAGTGCTCGACTTATGATTTTCTTTTTGTAGTATTTTCAACCGGTCCAAAACGCCCTACCATAACCACCTACCCTAACCTATCCTTGTTCCTTCCCATGGAGTTCATGTGATCTGAATAGACTAGTTCGCCATTACCCTTCCTTCACCATCGGCTTTGGACTGACTTGCGCTCTTATTGCCCCACCATTTGCTGCAAAATGAAAATGAAAATGAGTAATTGTTTGTATTGTTTTTGTGTTTTTTTTTTGTTGATTAGTTTTCGGTAGTAACCATTCTAAATTCTGATGCTATTTTGTGTTGGTATGAGTGGTTAGACGTATGTGGTATTATACGTTGTGTATTTGTTGGTTTTCTGTAAATTTCAAATGTAACTTTAAATTGTTCTTTCGCTACGAGCAAGTTCAAGGAATGGTAATTTATTGTCATTTGCAATTTCATAAGTGAATTCAATGTTTTTATGTGCGCTGTTTAATGTTTTTAGGGTGAGAGGTAAGAGATCTTTCTTTAAAATGCAAATCTTAGAAGTAACGCAATTGTGGCTGCCGTTGAGACCCACTCGTAGCATGTTAAGTAAAATTCAAAATTTAACTCTTTCACGTTGGATTTTGATTTGTGGCCCTGAAAAGGGCCGATTGATAATTTGAATGGTGCAAGTTTACTTGGAGCTGGTGTACTTGGTGACAGCCTTGGTTCCTTCGGAGACAGCGTGCTTGGCCAACTCACCCGGCAACAGCAGACGAACAGCGGTTTGGATTTCGCGGGACGTAATTGTCGACCGTTTGTTGTAATGAGCCAGACGGGATGACTCAGCAGCAATGCGTTCGAAAATGTCATTGACAAAGCTGTTCATAATGCTCATGGCCTTTGAGGAAACTCCGGTGTCGGGATGAACCTGCTTCAAGACTTTGTAGATGTAGATGGCATAGCTTTCCTTCCTGCGTTGCTTCCTCTTCTTCTTATCTCCCTTGACGATAGCTTTTTGAGCCTTGCCGGACTTCTTGGCGGCTTTTCCACTGGTTTTCGGTGCCATAGTTATGCTTCTTGGATGGGTAGAGAACAACTGATAATTTTGCACCGTCTGTCGTCTGTTATAACACCCATAACCAAGCAACCGAAGCTCGTCCCCTTTTCGTTATTATGCTACCCACTGTATGAGTTGTGCCTTCCTTGTGTTGATAATATGCTACCCTATGTGAGTATAAAAGCATGCTGATCTACCTAAACGGCATCAGTACGCTTAAAGTGTTCCGCCACTCGATTCATTCACAAATCGTTAGCTACCCTACTACATCGAATCATGTCTGGCCGTGGCAAAGGAGGAAAAGTTAAGGGAAAGGCAAAGTCCCGCTCAAGCCGCGCTGGATTACAGTTCCCAGTCGGTCGTATTCACCGTCTGCTCAGGAAAGGCAACTATGCTGAACGCGTTGGTGCCGGTGCTCCCGTCTACTTGGCAGCTGTGATGGAATATCTGGCTGCTGAAGTGCTCGAGTTGGCAGGAAATGCCGCCCGTGACAATAAGAAGACCAGAATTATTCCACGTCATTTGCAGTTGGCCATCCGCAACGACGAGGAATTGAACAAACTTCTGTCCGGAGTTACCATTGCTCAAGGTGGTGTCCTGCCAAACATCCAGGCCGTCTTGTTGCCCAAGAAAACCGAAAAGAAGGCTTAAATTCGACCGATCAATTCGTCAATCATACAAAAACGTCCTTTTCAGGACGACCAACTTAATGTTTCACACTAAAGAGTTTGTTTTATAAGCAATTTGATACGGGAATGGGTTTTCTTTTATAGAAGCTCGAATAACTTAACTTGTGATAGAGATGGTTTGACCAACTTTGTTGAAAGCTTGTTTGTTAAGTTAAGTTTAGTTTCTATCAGTAAATGAACAAGAACATAGTATGTACGTAGAAACATTGGATAGTACAATTATAAGACTTGAATCTGCTTTGCTTCTGTCAATAATTTGCTTCTTATATCCACCAAATTGACCTTGAGGCATTGTAGTGAAAATTACCAATTGAATGATGCAAAAATTGTTTAATCACAACATAAAATAATTTAGTTCCTAATGTTCACAACCTTACACAATTCTCTCACGTTTTTGAATGAGATCCCACGTAGAAACCATTCTGTAAAATTTTTGTATCCACCATTTTTTTTGTAGGGCAACTCCCTAAGTAAGTATAGTAAAAATGTGGCTTTATTGAAAACCATGTGCTTATTTTAACCTGTTTTTCAATTTTTAAGTGGTTAGTGGTAAGGGTTCTTCATCTTTGTATTATTTTCGTTCTTTGTGTGTTTTACGTTTGATGGGTTTTTACATTTTCGCCCTAAGCATGCTTAGACTAAATTAATTTATTTGACAACAACCAAACTAATAAACTACAATGTGAAAATATCAGAGGTGGGGTAGGAGGAATCGAATGTTATCGATGTTTAGCAATGTGCCCTGTATCGATTGATAGAATCACTAAAGTGACCTTCGAGTCTTTTTGTCCCGATCAGATGGTAGTTTACAGATATTCTTGTCCTCGGTGGTATGTTCAAGATAATGCGAGGAACTTGTTTTGAACACGCTGAAGTTTCAGATAGTATGTTGTTGAGCAATATGATGTAATAGTCCAGGGCAACTTTCTCGGCTTCGGGTGGGAATTTTAAATTATAAGTACCTTACAGGTACCTAATTCTGAAGTCTGTGGTAGAGGAATCATAATAGCAAAAAAAAGTTTCCGTTCATATTTTTTTTTCTTCCAACACTGGTATTGCAGCTGGTAGCAAATGCATCTAAAAAAGTAGAACATTGGTGATCACGAAGTTGAAGGATTACATTTGTCCTTCTGTTTTCTATCCTACCTATGGTGTGTTTAATTAATCAAAACTATAGAGAAATAGCGCAAAGACCGTTAGATTCTTTTTCAATGACAGTTGAAGATTATGCGTTCTGTATGCAAATGATGATAATAGTGATGCTGGCATTATCGTAAGGCATTATTTTATACAACAACTGTTGAGTTGTTAGCTGTAAGTGTTTATTTATTTTTATAAGCCTCGCTTTTTGGTTAAATTTTGAACCCTTCTCTTGCCATAAGAAGCAGTACAACAAATAGTAGATCTTGTTTTAGCTTCGACTGAACATATACTAAAATTGGAACGACACAGATAGTAGATCTCAAACATAACTCTCTCGTGGAATGTTTGTAGTGGCCCTGAAAAGGGCCGTTTTTTAATCAAGTTCAACGAATGCATTTAAGCACGTTCACCACGGATACGACGAGCCAACTGGATGTCCTTCGGCATGATCGTGACGCGCTTGGCGTGGATGGCGCACAGGTTGGTATCTTCGAACAACCCAACCAGATAGGCCTCGCTGGCTTCCTGCAGAGCCATGACGGCTGAGCTCTGGAAGCGCAGATCGGTCTTGAAGTCCTGGGCGATTTCACGGACCAGACGCTGGAACGGCAACTTGCGGATGAGCAGTTCAGTCGATTTCTGGTAACGACGGATCTCACGCAGAGCAACGGTTCCAGGTCGGTAACGATGAGGCTTCTTTACTCCTCCGGTGGCAGGAGCGCTCTTGCGAGCGGCCTTGGTAGCCAGTTGCTTACGAGGAGCCTTTCCTCCGGTAGACTTACGAGCAGTCTGCTTTGTACGAGCCATTATGCTTGATTGCGATGCGAACACGATGAGTAGAAAGTGTGAAATGACAATTTTGATAGAGTTCCCCTGTTTTTAAAGCATAATTCTTCTGTTTTCAACCAATCACAAACGACAGAAGAACACCAATACAAAACTCGCAAGAAGAAGTGTAGCATAACGCAGGTATAAAAGCGAAAATTTGGGCTGAAAATGCATTAGTTTCGTTTCATCCGTGCAAGACTATACTATCAAATCATGACTGGACGTGGCAAGGGAGGCAAAGGACTCGGAAAAGGAGGAGCCAAGCGTCATCGCAAAGTATTGCGTGATAACATCCAGGGTATTACCAAGCCCGCCATCCGTCGTCTGGCGCGTCGTGGTGGAGTCAAGCGTATCTCTGGTCTGATCTACGAAGAGACCCGTGGAGTGCTGAAAGTGTTCCTGGAAAACGTCATTCGTGATGCCGTCACCTACACTGAACACGCCAAGCGGAAGACTGTCACCGCCATGGACGTTGTGTACGCTCTGAAGCGTCAGGGACGTACTCTGTATGGTTTCGGAGGTTAAGCTAGACTGTTCTCATTTTCAAACCGGCCCTTTTCAGGGCCACCAATTATTTTCAAAAGAGATACTGTTAAGAATTATTCCTACTTACGAACAAATAGAATTAACTAAATAATTTCATGTGTCATACGACGTGAATACACGTCGTATGCTTTATATGTGTGAAAATATCTTGGCAATCAACCTGGCAAGACAGACGCTCATTAGTTTTGCATCATGGTGGTGTTCTCACGTTCTTGCCTCTACTTTTATACTACCGATTCCGTCGCTAATTTTCAATTTTCAGACTCCCTTATTTTAACGGATCATTCATTGCTCTCTCTGCACATTTTTCGCTAACGATATTCTTCCATTTCAATCTTCCGTTTTAAAGCTTTTATTTACATTCATTTACATTCTGTTCATGGATGACAGAAAATCACATCTGCGCTTGCAAATATGGCAACCTACCCAATCTAGGGTTGCATTTTCTTATGTACGGGAAAGGAAATCTGAAACCAGACTTCTGAAAAACTCAGGATGTGGTGATGAGGGGCAATAATTGCCTTGCCTGAAGAATCGAAATGTACACCTCTTTGCAACTCACAACTATTAGCCTATAAACTTGTCGTTTCGCAGGTATAACTCCATCGTGACCGCTGGCTGCATTTAAAATCGAAAATTTTGGATGCTTCCGCTCTCTTCTATACTCTACCTATGATGTATTCAACCAATCAGAACGATGGGATTTTTTGTGTTATGTTCTCTGACTGTACCCGTTTTTTTTATTTGAGTTTCACACACACCAGTTGCCGTTTCTCGCAGTTCCCGTTGAAAACTCGGTTAACAATGCATTGTCGAAAAAAAAGTACAGTCTTTTTTTTTCGAATTGTCACGATAACCCCCTACAGCAATGAAGCTTGACCGAAGATATTTATAATTTGCTCGCTGTTCTATGCTATTCGTTACGTTTGAAAACACGAGCAGTAATAAGTTATCACAACATTACATACTAAATTAAATGCATTCAACGAGAAAATACTTAAAACATAACTCTTAATTGAAATCAGTACTGGTAGTCCTGAAAAGGACTGTTTTGGGACATATTTCCCTTTGACGTTGTAAACAAGCAATGTTCTCAATCTACTTCTTGGCAGCAGCCTTCTTCGGAGCAGCTTTCTTGGCCGGGGCGGCCTTTTTGGGCTTCGGAGTCTTTGGCTTCTTGGCAGCGGTCTTCGAGGGCTTGGTGGCCTTCTGCTTTGGAGCAGCCTTCTTCACGCTTCCAGCCTTTTTGGCAGCCTTGGCACCGGCTGCCTTGGCTTTCTTCTCACCGGCTGGCTTCTTGGCAGCAGGCTTTTTGGCTTTCTTCACGCCAGCAGGCTTCTTGGATACCTTTTTCTTCTCTCCGGATTTCTTTGCTTTCTTCTCACCGGCAGCTTTCTTTGGCTTCTTTTCGGTGGCGGCTTTCTTAGCCTCAGCCTTCAACTTGAATGATCCCGATGCACCGGTTCCCTTGGTTTGGACAAGCTTGCCCTTCTCGACGCCATTCTTCAAGGCCTTCTTGAGGAACGGGGCCAGCTTGGCAACGTCGCACTTGTAGTTGGCAGCGAGGTACTTCTTGATGGCCTGCAGTGACGATCCATTGCGTTCCTTCAGGGTTTTGATAGCGGCAACAACCATGTCATTCACCGGTGGATGAGTCATTGGCTTTTTGGGCTTGCCCTGTCCCTTGGGGGCTCTTGGCTTCTTAGTTTTGGCTGGTGAGGCAGCAGCAGGGGCTACGGCGGCAACTTCAGACATTTTGATTGATTTAATAGTTTAGATTTAGTTACTTCAATTGAAGAATAGGTACTTCTAGGTAGTCGACCATTGCTCATCTTTGAAATCTCTGTTAGGGAGATAAGTATGATCGTTTATTCGATGATTGTTCGTGAAATATTGTGTTATTTCCGATAACACATCTTGAAAATGTTATTTAAAGTACATTTATTTGCATTATTTGGAAATGTGATTTTCTTATTTTCGAAATGGATAGTTAAGGTATCATTATGACATTTTATTAAAAGGTTGGGGCAAGTGTCAGGCATAGCACGACATACGCAAGTATCGAAAGTGAAACATAAAGACTATCTCTTCGATACAAAACATTTAATATTTACTATTGAAACAATGAATAACATGTTGAAAATCACTAAATAAGTTAGGATAATAGTTTTTCTTTGCGTCGAATTTCATTGAATGTGTTTATCACCATTAAAGATGTACCAAATTCACCCTCGCAAAGGGAGCTTTATGTTATTATCTGCATTGTTGGAAGATTTTTAATCAAAATTCAATGTTTATGAAACATATGGTTCATGGTACAGATTATCATTTTCCATTAATTAATCACTTTTGGTCTGAATTTGCTTTTATTCCGCCCTGAAAGATAGTTCATAAGTTCTCCTTTGAACTAGATCTTATACTGTATATGTGTTTGTCAATATATTTTCGTGATTATTTTTAATGTTTACATTGCTATGTGTTACTGAGAAGTTCAACTCTATTGAACGGATTTCAAACAAGATGTCATCGCATATTTTTGTTTCAAAAATGAGTTGTAAATACATTATTTCAAGCCGAATGAACATTACCGTCTGCAATTGCAAGTATGGGGTCGTTCGTGAATACCATATCGCTTGGATTGAAGTTTTTCGTAAACCCGACTCTTCATCATTGCAACGTTACATAAAAAGTGAATGACATCTATTCTGTTTTAAAATAAATTACGGAGTTATGCAACATTGATACGTGCATACCACCAAAGATTCACAACTACTACTCTTCAGACTTTCTATGAAACACCATCATTTGTTTCACGTTGTTGATTAATGACGTTCTATTATTTTAAGAAGGAGATTTTTCCTTCAGTTGAGCACAAATGGTCGGTCAGAAAGTTTGCGATCGATCTTGGAGCATGGATCTTGGATCATTTCGATCGAATCAGCGTCAGTTCGGCGGACCTTACTAATAAAAACCCAGTAGTTAGACATAGTGGGTGCGTAATGTACACTAGCCCCCTCCCTGAAGTTATACCGAAAGGTGGTTCCAGGGAGGGCCAGGGCTCGAGGCACGGGTGGGTTTTTAGTGGGTTGAGGAATTGGCACTCTCATCCTCACATCCTGAGTTCCTCAGGATTCTGTTAGCAAATATTTCATATCGCTTAAAAAACAATTCTTATTATTCCATTGTATGAATAACTAGCTGATCCCGGTGCGAGCGTTGCTACGCCTGCAACTAAATGAATGAACATTACATAGAACTGACGTTTTTTTAATGAGTTTTTTTTGTGAGTAATAGGGAGTTCAAACATCTATCAGAACATTCTTCTTACCCAGACAATACACAGTTTGTGGCTTAGTTACCTGGATAATTCTCAGGATTGGTTGAAATTTGTGTTTGAATTCACCATAGAAACATTTCTTGCATTGAAAAAACCCCGCAAACCATTTTTGATTCCATTTGCTTGATTAGTTCTCAAGCTATGCAGAAATTTGTGTTTCATTTGTATGCGAGCTGGAAGGGGGAAGCGGTCTCAAACAATCATAAGAACCTTCCCAGCCCCAATAAAAACCTGCATACATATTTCCACTCCGATCGGTCAGACAGACAGTCAGACAGAAATCCATTTTAATATAAATAAAAATCCTGTTTCAAATAACCCCCACATGCCAAATGTGGTTTCATTTACTTGAATATTTCTCGAGTTATGCAGAAAATTGCTCGCTCCCTCTTTCAGAGGGCAAAGGAGTCTCAAACCACCATAGAAATATGTCTGACCTTCAAAAAAATCCACATGGCAAATTTGATTCCATTTGCTTTATTAGTTCTCGAGTAATGCAGAAAATTGCGTGTCATTTCTATGGGACCCCCCCTCATTAAGAGGGCAGAATGGTCTTAAACCACCATAGGAATATGTCCCTCCTTCAAAAAATTCCACATGCCAAATTTGATTCCATTTACTTTATTAGTTCTCGAGTTATGCTGAAATTTGTGTTTCATTTGTTTAAGAGACCCCCCCCCTCCCCCTTCAGAAGGCGGAAGAGTCTCAATGACCATACAAACATTTCTCTCCTTCAAAAACCTCCATATGCCAAATTTGGTTCCATTTGCTGGATTAGTTCTCAAGTTATGCAAAAAATTGTGTTTCATTTATATGGGAGATCCCTCCCTCCACTTTAAGAAATAGCAGGGGTCTCAAATCATCATAGAAACATTTCTCTCCTTCAAAAACCTCCATATGCCAAATTTGGTTCCATATTCTTGATTAGTTCTCGAGTTATGCATAAATTTGTGTTTCATTTGAATGGGAGCCCCCCCCCCCTTCAAAAAAGGAAGGGGTCTCAAATTAGCATTGAAACAGTACTCATCTACAAAAACCTCCACATGCCAGATTTGGTTCAATTTGCTTGATAAGTTCTCGAGTTATACAGAATATTGTATTTAATTTGTATAGGAGCCCCCCCCTTTCAGAGCGAATGGAATCTGAAACCATCATAGAAACCTTTCTTGCCTTTAAAACCTCACACATACTAAATTTGGTTTCTTTTGCTTGGGGTCTCAAACCACCGTAGAAACATTTCTTGCCTACAAAACCTCCACATGCCATATTTGGTTCCATTTGTTTGATTAGTTCTTGAGTTATGCAGAAAATAGTTTTTTTTTCTAAAGGCGGGATGGGTGTCGAACTATAATAAGATCCTTTCCCGGACCCAAAAACCCCTGCATACAAATTTGCATAGCGGTAGGTATAGTTCTCATGTTTGGTTTAAATTAGTGTTTCGTATGTATGGTAGCCTCCCTTGTCAGAGTGAGAAGAGGGCTTAAATTACCACGAAAACATTTCTTGCCTTCAAAAACTCATCCATACCAATTTTGGTTTCATTTGCTTGATTAGTTCTCGAGTTATGCAGGAATTTGTTTTTCATTTGCATGGGATCCTACCCCTTTATAGAAGCGGGAGGTCTCTCGAACTATCATAAGATGCTTTCCCGGACCCAAAAACCACTGAATACAAATTTGCAAAGCAGTAGGTATAGTTCTAATGTTTGGTTGAAATTTGTTTCATTTGTATGAGAGCCCTCCTTTTTAGAGGGAGGAGGGGCTTTGAACCACCATAAAAACATTTCATGCCTTAAGAAACTCGTCCATTCCAAATTTGGTTCCATTTGCTTGATTATTTCTCAAGTTATGCAGAAATTTGGGTTCCATTTATTTGAGAGCACCCCCTCCCCCCTTCCTCCTCATAGGACGGAAGAGTCTCAAATCACCATAGAAACATTTCCCTCCTACAAAATCTTCCACATGCAAAATTTGGTTCCATTTCTCTTATTAGTTCATAGTTGCTTTATTAGTTCTCGAATTATGCAAGGATTTGCGTTTCATTTGAATAGGTTCCCCCCCTTTCAGAAAGGGGAGGGGTCTCAAATCAACATAGAACAATTTTTTGTCTTAAAAAACCACCATATACTAAATTTGGTTCCATTTGCTTGATTACTTCTCGAGTCATGCAGAATATCGTATTTCATTTGTATTGGAGCCCCCCCCCCCCCCCCCCTTTAGGATGGGAAGGTGTCTCAAACCAACATAGAAACATTTTTTGTCTTAAAAAACCACCACATGCTAAATTTCGTTCCGTTTGCTTGATTAGTTCCCGAGTTATGCAGAATATTGTGTTTCATTTGTATGGGAGCCCCCCCTTTTATGAAGGGGAGGGTTCTCAAGCTACCATAAAAACCTTTTTTGCCTTCAAAAACTCACACATGCTAAATTTGGTTTCTATTGCTTGATTAGTTCTCGAGTTGTGTAGAAATTTGTGTTTCATTTGTATGGGAGCCCGCCCTTCCAGTGAAGGGAGGGGTCTCAAACCATCATAAGATTATTCTCCGACCCCAAAAATCTCTGCATACAAAATTTTACGCCGATCGGTCTTTCCGCTCGCGAGTTAAATCGTGACAAAGGAAACCCCAACTCATTTTTATTTATATAAAGGGTGTCGACGATGAAATTGCCACACACAAAATTGATTCGCAAAATTCGAGTTTTCATCCGATTGCCATCAAATTTTCAGGGATTGAGAAATAACTATTAAACTCATTTTACCATTTTACTCGTATTTTATTTACAGTCCATACGCAAATGCCCGCACCTTGGCCTTAACCCCGGCCATAAGATTCTGCACAACCTGTGAATCAACCGTTTTTTGCATGTAAACCCATACTTTCTTCAGTTCCTCGACTGTCTTCACTACTTTAGGTCGTTTAAGAAGGTGCTGCTTCATAATCGCCCAGTACTTCTCGATGGGGCGGAGCTCCGGAGTGTTGGGAGGGTTGAACATTTTCGGCACGAAATTGACCTTATTGTCCGCATACCACTTCAGCACGTCCTTGGAGTAGTGGCATGAGGCCAAATCCGGCCAGAAGATTGTTGGGACGTTGTGGGCCTTCAGGAGAGGAAGCAGCCGCTTCTGGAGGCACTCTTTTATGTACACCTGTCCGTTCATCGTGTCCTGGGTCACGAAAGGTGCACTCCGCTTCCCGCACGTGCAGATGGCTTGCCAAACCAGGAATTTCTTCGCAAATTTGGACATCTTCTGAGTGCGGACATGCTCGGAACGCTGAACTTATCGCTTGGCCGTGAAAAACAGGTTGCCGGGGATCTGTTTGAAGTCGGCCTTCACATATGTTTCGTCGTCCATGATGCAGCATTCAACTTTCGTCAGCATGTTGAGGTACAACTTCCTGGCACGGGTTTTGGCGGACTTGTGCAGCTTCTAGTCGCGATTAGGGGCCTTTTCTACCTTGAACGTTCGAACTCCAGCCTTAGTTTTGGCCTTCTGGACAAAACTTCGGCTTAGGTGCAGCTTCTTAGCCACATCCCGAACGGAGGCGTTCGGATTTCGGTTGAAGGCCCCAACTACGCGGTTGTGATTTTTGGTGTTGTACGGAATACTTTTTCCTTCACTTCTGGGCTTCCGATCGGTGGTCAACCGTTCCTCGAACCGCTTAATCACTCGCGACACCGTGGAATTCGTGATTCCCAACGTTTTAGCGATGGAACGATGCGAGAGATCCTTGTTCTCGTGATGAATGCGCAAGATTTTATCACGCACGAGCTGTTCTTTCGACTCCATTTCCGCGAGTTTTGATCACAGGACTTTAAAACTTGCAGGATGTAAATAATGCACTAAATCCACCCAAAATTTCATTAAATTCTACTCAACGGTTAAAAAGTTAGAGCAATTTCATAGTGTGGCAATTTCATCGTGGACACCCTTTAGATGAGGATAATGCAGCCCAAAAGTGCTTCTGAAAATCCTCAAGTACTTCTTATCGATAAACATTCTAGTTCTGAGATGGTGATCAATGGTCAAGTACAGTATGCTATACTATAGTAAGAATGGTGCCCTCAACCCTCAACATGACTGCAAGAAAGGGAAAGCTAACTAAAAAATGTAACACCTTTTGAGGCAGTGTCAACAGCATCCCTATAATTCTTGCACGGCTGGTGATGTGCTTCAAAAGGAGTTATGTTATATCATTCTAACGCACAAAGTACAATACAACACTTTTTTAACTTTGGTTCGGAAAAACTACTTCGGAAGACTCTCAGAGCACATTTCACATCAACGGACCAAACTATAAAAGAATAAAAAAAAAATTACGATACGCCTTATTAAACGTATAAACTTAACAATGACTATCAAAATAACAAACAGACAATTGAGAAAACAAACGAAAGAACTCAAAAGACTCAAACGTGGCTTCTTCCGAATCATGTGCATCATCACAGGCAAAGAGGTTAATACTATATTCAGAGTCCCGCCAGTTAACCTTCATAAACAAATATTGACGAGGTTATTCAGCAGATAAGGCCTGTACTCGAAAAAAATGCACCAGACAAAAGTGTTCGCCAAAAATTTATTTTAAGTCGGATTTTCTTGAAACATACATGTGGATAATGTTTCGGCATAATTACTTTATTCAATTACCTTTCCATCGCTGAAAGCCCACACCTTTCCCTTAAGACCCCTCATTACATTTTGTGTAATGGTGGAGCCGACCTTTTTGGTCACTTTCATCCATTCTTTCTTCAACTCCAGCTCGTTCTTAAACACCTTGGACGATTTTCGAACTTTGGCCTTCATTATGGCCCAAAATCTTTCCACCGGACGAATCACTGGTGAATTTGGGGGGTTGGCGGTTTTTGGTACAAAAACAACGTTACTGTCTCTGTACCAATCCGACGTCGATCGCGCGTAATCCAACATCTTCCGGGACTTCAGAGGGTCAGCTGTCTTCGATTTTCTACCACCCGAGACACAGTTGTACGGATGATTCCCAGTTAGTTGCCTTTCGATCCATCTCATGGTCGCAGTCGGATTTTCCATGACGGCGCGCAAAATTCTCCGGTTATTTTCTTCTTGTTTCGATGACATCTCAATAACCACTGAACCGATTGTTAGGAAATTTTGCTAGTTATACCAAACTAGTTATACCCATATTTTCATCAATTTTTACCCACGGACAAAAAAGTTACATACGTGGCTGGATAGCTCAGTTGTTACCCGTTCTGCTTTACTACAAATTACTATAAATAAATCGAGCATGAGCATGAGCATGATTGACCGCCCGAGGTTGCTACTCCGTTTTTGTCAGATCCACTGTTTTTACACAGAGAACCAACAGATGATGCTTGAGACTAACATACATCTTCAATGTGTAAAAACTGGTGATCCCAAACTAAGGCAATACCGGCGCAGGTCAAGTAAGCAAAGGGTAGGAATATTTTGCCGTGATACTCGCTTTATTGTAAGCCGCAGAGTCCACAGCATTTCCAGGAGAAATCACTGGGATTTTGGATAACTGGATTAGGTTGCAGCAGGGTTGGTATTGATTAACGATAAGCTGTTAAGTGAAAAATTTGAAAATCAGTACCGATTTCCTATTTAAACCGATTCAAACCAACAGTATGGATGCTATTGGGGCCACTCACAAAGTGTGATTGTGGTTTTTCATTGAGAAAACAAAGTGATTTTCAATAATGCTGAAAAGCCGATTTTGACCGATTTAAACCAACAGTAAGGATGCTATCGGGGCCACGCACAGAGTGTGATAGTTGTATTTCATTTGAAAAACAAGTCAATTCATCTCAATCCCTGAGAGCCAACTTGGACCGATCTACACCAACAGTACGGATGCCGCTGGAGTCATTTAAAAATTGGACAGTGGTTTATTTGGTCCAAGATAGGGTGGCCGACGAGCATGGCGAACGAATAATTTGGATCACAATTAATTATGTGCTCTCCATCGACCCATCTTACCCGGCGAACCATGATTTTTCATGCTCACTCGATCACTCGCGCAATGAACAATAGGCAACCGAAATAACAGAAAAAAGGCTACACCCGATAACAAAATATTGCGGAACAAAGTATCGACACAACCGATTCAACCAATTAAACTGATGGTCAACGCAAATCTATTAAAAATAAATTTTATTAATATAGATACAATTACCTGTCTTGCTACATGTCCTTGAGAGCACTTATCACCTCACGAGTCGCCTGTACCCAACTCCGCAGGCGCCCGTCAAGTTTTTCACAGGAACCGTTCCATATAATAACATCAAAACTTACCTGTTCAGACCGAGAGCAAACACAACTTCTTCGGAAAAAATAGATACCGTGCTATGCCTGACAGTGAAGGCAGTTTGCAACAAAGCATCGAATACGCACTCGTGCTACCGAACAATAAAATCGATATGTACTACAAATAAATAGAAATAAAAAAGTGTTTTTGCTCCTTTCTTTCTTACTGGTCAGGTGCTCGTAATAATTCGTAATTTAACTTTAACTGACAGAGAAATCATAAAATTTCCGCATGCTTTGGGAAAGACGTAGTGACTACAATCGATTCCCTCTCGAAGTGTGTAAGTGTCGGTAGTAAAGGGTGTTCTGATCAAAATTTGGTCGACTTAAACTTGATGCATTTTCTTTCATCGTGCATTAAAATAATGTGCACACCTCTCATTTTGAAGATGTTTGCGTGTAGCATCATGCTTCTAATTTGATTTTGAGATTAGTACTTCAGTTATCAAAATGTCGTCGAAGGAAGAGAAGTACAAAATTTTGCACGTGCACGGCGAAAATCCAAACTACTCCCACGCCAAGTTGGCGAATTTTTTGAATGTGGCGAAATCAACTGTTACCAACGTATTAAAAGTGTTCGGTGAGCCAGGAAAGCTGGATCGGGGGGAATTCGAAAGCCGAAGGTCACAGCGACGACAAAAAGAGTTGCAAGCTGTTTCGAGCGGAACCCCAACCTCTCCGTCCGAGATGTCGCAAAGAAGCTGGGAGTGGCGCCTTCAACCGTGGATATGTCAAATCGATAAACAAAACACGTCGGCCAAAGCACGATCGCGAAAGTTGTACACGACGATGCTGATGATGTTTGATTTCATGGTACAGGACGATGAAACTTACGTGACAGATATTTTCAAGCATATTAAACTGTCAAAGTTCGCGAAAAAATCTCTGCTGTGACAGGCCATCTGTAACTGTGGTTTAAAGAGCAACGTTTACATTGCGACCACAACGCTCAACCAGGAAATTTATCTGAGCGTGTGCCTACAAAAACGTCTACTGCCTTTGCTGAAACGATTACGGATTAGTTAAAAAAAACCAGTTCATGTAGAAAACGGCTATTTGCTTGTCAGAAGCAGTAAATGAAGACAACGCGCAAGCGCGCGTGAAGAACTGCCACATGATTCCAAATGCATTTACCACGAGGTGTACAGAGTTTTGTTATGCAGGTTGCATATCTAACGAGCGGTTTAGCACCCTTAATTTTTGCGCTTATGTTGTCGCGAATGCATGAAATTTATTACGAATCAACGTCGAAAACTTTTATTTTCACGAATGAACAAGCGAGTATATTTCAAGGAAGCGGCCATGGGTGAGATCTTTCTGATTATAGCTATTTAACAATAACCTTATTTTTAAATAATACTAAATACATACATGGTTTGGAAATTTAACATTTCCAAATCTGGAAGTGTGTTGCAGTGCCCTTATCCAAATTATATCGGTAATATTGTATGTGAAAGTAACCTCGGAATGGGCGTGACTCTACAGACATTCTGAAATGGGTTGCTGGATCTGCAGTAGAGCTATCACTTTCTAGCTCTCGGATTAAAGCTGTTTTCAATGGCCACTTGAGCGATTGTTGTAAACAGATTTCTTCCATAAAACCATTGCTGGCAAATGAGTGTTAGATTGTACAAACACACACATACACACATTTTTCTCAATTTCAATGTTCATTCAATATATTCTACTAATTAGGTTTTTAATACTCCAAGCGAGAAAAACGTCATTAATAATAATGTTTTGAAGGAAATACCCTCTCGTGAAATCCCAAGAGTGGACAGCAATTTCAGCTAGAACCAAAGATAAATAGTGGAAGTATTCATAGTTCCGTTAGAGTACGACAGGCTGTGAAAATTAAATAGAAGCAGCTAAAATTGAGTGGAGAGCTTTTTTTTGTTTTTTTTTTTAGAGTGACCCTCCGCTTACCCCCACACCAAAAAGCTCTAGACTGAGCTCCCTGGTAATGGACACTCTACTATCATCCAGTTTCTTAATTTTGACATACTAGCTCTACCCCATGAAACAATTAAATAGTTCGAATGAGAATGGATGTGGACTAGGGTACTATTAACTATGCTCAAAGTATTCTCACTAGCTTGATGTGGGATTCCTAACAACACAAGATTATTAGCAACTGATTTGCGATCTGATTTATCTACGTTTGCCTCCAACTGATGGATAAACTCAGAAAATTGAAATATTTTGAAAGGCAGTATGCGATCCAGCACACAATTTTTTACCAAGCCACTCTGTATTCTCGCAGCAGCGAATCGTAGCTACAACTTTAAACTTATCATAAAGAAAATTCAAAATTTAACTCTTTCACGTTGGATTTTGATTTGTGGCCCTGAAAAGGGCCGATTGATAATTTGAATGGTGCAAGTTTACTTGGAGCTGGTATACTTGGTGACAGCCTTGGTTCCTTCGGAGACAGCGTGCTTGGCCAACTCACCCGGCAACAGCAGACGGACAGCGGTTTGGATTTCGCGGGACGTAATTGTCGACCGTTTGTTGTAATGAGCCAGACGGGATGCTTCAGCAGCGATGCGTTCGAAAATGTCATTGACAAAGCTGTTCATAATGCTCATGGCCTTCGACGAAACTCCGGTGTCCGGGTGGACCTGCTTCAAGACTTTGTAGATGTAGATGGCATAGCTTTCCTTCCTGCGTTGCTTCCTCTTCTTCTTATCTCCCTTGACGATAGCTTTTTGAGCCTTGCCGGACTTCTTGGCGGCTTTTCCACTGGTTTTCGGTGCCATAGTTATGCTTCTTAGATGGATAGACAAACACTGATAATTTTTCACCGACTGTTGCCTGTTATAACACACATAACCAAGCAACCGAAGCTCGTCCCCTTTTCGTTATTATGCTACCCACTGTATGAGTTGTGCCTTCCTTGTGTTGATAATATGCTACCCTATGTGAGTATAAAAGCATGCTGATCTACCTAAACGGCATCAGTACGCTTCAAGTGTTCCGCTACTCGATTCATTCACAAACCGTTAGCAACTCTACTACATCGAATCATGTCTGGCCGTGGCAAAGGAGGAAAAGTTAAGGGAAAGGCAAAGTCCCGCTCAAGCCGCGCTGGATTGCAGTTCCCAGTCGGTCGTATTCACCGTCTGCTCAGGAAAGGCAACTATGCTGAACGCGTTGGTGCCGGTGCTCCCGTCTACTTGGCAGCTGTGATGGAATATCTGGCTGCTGAAGTGCTCGAGTTGGCAGGAAATGCCGCCCGTGACAATAAGAAGACCAGAATTATTCCACGTCATTTGCAGTTGGCCATCCGCAACGACGAGGAATTGAACAAACTTCTTTCCGGAGTTACCATTGCTCAAGGTGGTGTCCTGCCAAACATCCAGGCCGTTTTGTTGCCCAAGAAAACCGAAAAGAAGGCTTAAACTCAATCAAACCACAACATCATCAAACATAAAAACCGTCCTTTTCAGGGCGATCAACTTTATACCATAAAGAGTTTGTTTTATAAGTATTTTGGTATGGGAATCAGGGAAAACTCGGTGGGTAAAATCGATACCATCCGCGTTAGTCTATTAAAAATCTGTGCATACATTATGAGACAACTACTTATCCCTTAAAGGTGGAACTGAAATGAATCCGTTAATCAAGCTTCTGCATTAAATTTGCTTCAGGTGCCCTGTTAATGATCACACAAGATATCAAAGAAGTATTTTTTAGTATTTTTTTTAAAAATGGGACATTGTCTTTTTGAGATCTCAGACTGATTTGAAAAAGTCGTACCTAATGGTATATAAATTTGCTACGCACCTCTATTCATGCAACCCATCCATGTTAACACACAAAATCTGTGTTATATACTAAATGATATTGTGTTTTAGCTCAATGGGCTCTTCGGCTTTGTGTTTTATGTTTGCTGATCAGCCTTTGGGGCATTGTTAGTTAAAATTTGATAACCTACATAACCTACAACTACGCCTACAATTTGAAAACATCGAAGGTGGGAAACCAGATTTCGGATAATCTGTTCATTCGATGTCAGGCATCGTGATCACAGATAAAGTTTTTGAACGCCACTTTTCATCAGAATATGTAGAAGAGTGGCCTTCGGCTGTGAATTCAAATATACAGAATAATTCTAGATACCTCATTATGAACTCTGCGAGGGAATAATGTTTGGGAAGAAAATGTTAAGTAAATGCAACTATAACAATAATTAAACCCATCGAACTCGATTATTTGTTCCGAGAAATTCACCTGAGGATGTTCGTACAAACTGACTGCCTGTATGCCGATTACGAAAAAGTTTCTACTGTTGCCTGCAAGCAGGGATTAATTGCACATGGGTATCAAAGCTGAAAATCCGTTTTCAATTACAACACGCAGTATAATTCAATCGCAACTCTCTTGTGAAAGAATGATAGTGGCCCTGAAAAGGGCCGATTTTGTAATATATATGACGATTGACTTAAGCACGTTCACCACGGATACGACGAGCCAACTGGATGTCCTTGGGCATGATCGTGACGCGCTTGGCGTGGATGGCGCACAAGTTGGTATCTTCAAACAAACCAACCAGATAGGCCTCGCTAGCTTCCTGCAGAGCCATGACGGCTGAGCTCTGGAAGCGCAGATCGGTCTTGAAGTCCTGGGCGATTTCACGGACTAGACGCTGGAACGGCAACTTGCGGATGAGCAGTTCAGTGGATTTCTGGTAACGACGGATCTCACGCAGAGCAACGGTTCCAGGTCGGTAACGATGAGGCTTCTTTACTCCTCCGGTGGCAGGAGCGCTCTTGCGAGCGGCCTTGGTAGCCAGCTGCTTACGAGGAGCCTTTCCTCCGGTAGACTTACGAGCAGTCTGCTTTGTACGAGCCATTATGCTTCTTTGCGATGCGAACACGATGAGTAGAAAGTGTGAAATGACAATTTTGCTAGAGTTCCCCTCTTTTTAAACCATAGTTCTTCTGTGTTCAACCAATCACAAACGACAGAAGAACACCAATACAAAACTCGCAAAAAGAAGTCAAGCATAAAGCAGGTATAAAAGGGGAAATTTGGGCTGAAAATGCATTAGTTCCGTTTCATCCGTGCAAGACTATACTATCAAATCATGACTGGACGTGGCAAGGGAGGCAAAGGACTCGGAAAAGGAGGAGCCAAGCGTCATCGCAAAGTGTTGCGTGATAACATCCAGGGTATTACCAAGCCCGCCATCCGTCGTCTGGCGCGTCGTGGTGGAGTCAAGCGTATCTCTGGTCTGATCTACGAAGAGACCCGTGGAGTGCTGAAAGTGTTCCTGGAAAACGTCATTCGTGATGCCGTCACCTACACTGAACACGCCAAGCGGAAGACTGTCACCGCCATGGACGTTGTGTACGCTCTGAAGCGTCAGGGACGTACTCTGTATGGTTTCGGAGGTTAAGTCCGATTGTTCTCATTTTCCAAAACGGCCCTTTTCAGGGCCACGAATTATTTTCGAAAGAGATGCTGTTAAGAGGTATTCCTACTTACGAACAAATAGAATTAATTAAATAATATTAAGTGTAGTTACTTGTTAATACAAGCCTTCGTCGGCTTTAGAAGTGTGAAAATATCGCTAGTTCTGGCACGAGCATCAATTTTGCAAGGCAGACGCTCATTCGTTTTGAGTCAAGGATTTTCTTTCTTGCCTCACCTTTTATACTACCGTTGAAATGGTTTGCTTTTCGTCGATTCTTTTCAATTTTCAGACTGCCTCGGCATATGTCTTCGTAATGAACAAACCTCCATTTTCAAAGCCTTTCAAGGACATACCTGGAATGCATTTATCTACATTCTGTTCATGGATGACAGAAAATCAGGAAATGCGCCTGGAAATGTGGCAACCTACCCAAGCTAGGGCAGCTTTTTTTTCTATACGGGAAGGGAAATCTGCAACCAGACCCCTGAAAAACTCAGGGTGTGGTGATGAGGAGCAATAATTGCCTGGAAGAATCGAAATGTACACATCTTTGCAACTCGCAAATCTTAGCCTGTCTTGCCAACTTGTCTTTTCGCAGGTATAACTCCATCGTGACCGCCGGCTAAATCCAAAATCGAAAGTTTTGGATGCTTCCACTCTCTTTTATATTCTACCTATGATGTACTCAACCAATCAGAACGATGGGATTTTTGTGTTATGTTCTCTGACTGTACCCGGTTTTTTTATTTGAGCTTCACTCACACCATTTGCCGATTCTTGTAGTTCCCGCTGAAAACTCGGTTAACAATGGATTGTCGAAAAAATAAGTACAGTCTTTTTTTCGTATTGTCACGATAACCCCCGACAGTAATGAAGCTTGACCGGAGATATTAATAATATAATTTGCTCGCTGCTCTATGCTATTCGTTACGTTTGAAAACACGAGCAGTAATAATTTATCACAATGTTTCACAGTAAATTAAACCCCTTCCACGAGAAAATACTTAAAACATAACTCTTAATTGAAATCAGTACTGGTAGTCCTGAAAAGGACTGTTTTGGGAAACATTTCAGTTTGACGCTGTATACGAGCAATGTTCTCAATCTACTTCTTGGCAGCAGCCTTCTTTGGAGCAGCTTTCTTGGCTGGAGCGGCCTTTTTGGGCTTCGGAGTCTTTGGCTTCTTGGCAGCGGTCTTCGAGGGCTTGGTGGCCTTCTGTTTTGGAGCAGCCTTCTTCACGCTTCCAGCCTTTTTGGCAGCCTTGGCACCGGCTGCCTTGGCTTTCTTCTCACCGGCTGGCTTCTTGGCAGCAGGTTTTTTGGCTTTCTTTTCGCCAGCAGGCTTCTTGGCCACCTTTTTCTTCTCTCCGGCTTTCTTTGCTTTCTTCTCACCGGCAGCTTTCTTTGGCTTCTTTTCCGTGGCGGCTTTCTTAGCCTCCGCCTTTAACTTGAATGATCCCGATGCACCGGTTCCCTTGGTTTGGACAAGCTTGCCCTTCTCGACGCCATTCTTCAAGGCCTTCTTGAGGAACGGGGCCAGCTTGGCAACGTCGCACTTGTAGTTGGCAGCGAGGTACTTCTTGATGGCCTGCAGTGACGATCCATTGCGTTCCTTCAGGGTTTTGATAGCGGCGACAACCATGTCGTTCACCGGTGGATGAGTCATTGGCTTTTTGGGCTTGCCCTGTCCCTTGAGGGCTCTTGGCTTCTTGGTCTTGGCTGGTGAGGCAGCAGCAGGGGCTTCGACGGCAACTTCAGCCATGTTGATTGATTTAATAGTTTAGATTTAGTAACTTCAATTGTAGAATACGTACTTCTAGTCCGTCGACCATTGCTCATCTTTGAAATCTGTGTTAGGGAGATAAGTATGATCGTTTATTCGATGATTGTTCGTGAAATAGTTTGTTATTTCCGATAACACATCTGAAAAATGTTATTTACAGTACATTTGTTTGCATTTATTGGAAAAGTGATTTTCTCATTTTTGAGATGGATAGTTAAGGTATCGTTATGACATTTTTTTAAAAGGTTGGGGCAAGTGTCAGTCATGGTAAGACATACGTAAGTATCGAGAGTAAAACATAAACACTATCTCTTCGATACAAATCATTAATTATTTGCTATTGAAACAATGTATAAAAGGTTGAAAATCACTAAATAAGTTAGGATAATAGTTTTTTTTTGCGTCGAATTTCATTGAATGTGTTTATCATCATTGAAGGTGTACCAAATTCACCCTCGCAAAGGGAGCTTTATGTAACTATATGCATTGTTGAAGGAGATGTTCGCTCATCACCATGAGGCACCAAGAGTGAACAACAATGTTTTTGGCTAGAATTGAAAGATATGAAGAGAAAGTTTTTGATAGTTCCGCTAGTGTGCGGCAGGCTCGGAAACATAGCAGATGTTTTAGGAAAATTGAGCGAAAAGGGCATGTGCAAACTTTCTCTTCATATCTTTCAATTCTAGCCAAAAACATTGTTGTTCACTCTTGGTGCCTCATGGTGATGAGCGAACATCTCCTTCAACATCATAATCGTTACTCCTCGCACGGAGAATATATAAAAATAACAATTAATGTATGTGAAACCATAAATGGTGGTAACCATTAATTATACTGGTGGGGACCAGTATCGCATCGCTTCACGGTGTTTCCTCCGAGGTCTCTACGTTGGAGACGACGAGAAAACTTTAGTGATCGTCAGTCGGTGCGAATCAAAACAAACCCAAAAAAGGAGAGAGTTCCTCTCCCATGTGCGCATCAGTAAACAGAGTGCACACAATAGATCGCTAGAATAACTATACAAGCCACAGTGGTACATGAGCGTCTTCCAACCGGACATTTTTTGCCTGTTGAAGTGGCGGACTTAGTCCGTGCTTTAACCTACCTCGCAGTGGGATGTTAGGCAAAAATGTCGTTGGTTCTGAGTACCACCGTACACATGCCCTTTTCGCTCAATTTTCCTAAAAAACATCTGCTACGTTTCCAATCCTGCCGCACACTAGCGGAACTATCAAAAACTTTCTCTTCATATCTTTCAATTCTAGCCAAAAACATTGTTGTTCACTCTTGGTGCCTCATGGTGATGAGCGAACATCTCCTTCAACATCATAATCGTTACTCCTCGCACGGAGAATATATAAAATAACAATTAATGTATATGCATTATTGGATGAACTGTTATCAAAACACAAGGTTTATGAAACTTACGAATGGTCTGAGTTTCCTTTAATTCTTTCAGTGATTGATTAAGTTCTCTTTCGCTCTCGAAACTACGTAGTCAATTCAAGCTACAAAATAAATCTGATACTGTATATGTTTTTGGCAATATATTTTCGTGATTATTTTGAATGTTTACATTGCTATGTGTTACTGAGAAGTTCAACTTTATTGAACGGATTTCAAACAAGATGTCATCGCATATGTTTGTTTAAGCAATGAGTTGTTAACACATAATATCAATCCAAATGACCATTGCCGTCTGTAATCGCAAGTTTGGGATTGTTCGTGAATACCTTATGAATACTCTATCGTAAGGTTTTCTAAATCCCTACTCTTCCCTATTGCTGCGTTACATATAAAGTGAATGGCGTCTATTCTATTTTTAATAAATTACGGGGTAATGCAACATGGATACGTGCATACCACCAAACATTAGCAACTACTACTTTTCAGACTTTTGTCCTTCTTTGAAACATAAACATTTGATTAATCTCGTTCTATTATTTTAGGAACGAGATTTTTCCTTCATTTGAACACGAATATTCGGACAGGAAGATCTCGAACGATCTGGACCGTGAAGCACCAGTCGTCCCGATCCCTGCTTGGATCTTGGAACATTTCGATCGAATCAGCGTCAGGTTGGTGGACCTAACTAATAAAAACCCAGTAGTTAGACATAGTGGGTGTGATGATGTTGTTTTGAGAAGGAAATAATTTCTCATCACCATGAGGCTCTAGGAGTAGACAGCATTTTTTTGCATAGAACAATGTTGTGAAGAGAAAGTATTGATAGTTCCGTTAGCTCACGGCAGGCTGTGAAAATTGAATAGAAGTAGTTTTGAAATTGTTAGGTAAAGCAGAAGTCGTATGCCAAAAATAAACCCAAAAAGGAGCGGGAGATAGTTTCCCTTGTAGGGGATTTGGGAGTTCAAGTAGACAGTTCGTTAGAACTATTTAACCTATCGGTAGTATATGAGCACGATCAAGTGCACAAACTTTTACCAGTCAAGGTGGTGCAGTCGTTCATGTCTTGACCTACCATGCATGGGGATGCTTGGTAAAAGATTGTGTACCTGTTTCGAAATACAACCTCACAATGCCCTCCGCTCAATTTCAAACTACTGCTATTCAATTTTCACCGCCTGCCGTGAGCTAACGGAACTATCAATACTTTCTCTTAACAACTTTGTTCTAGCAAAAATTGCTGTCTACTCCTAGAGCCTCATGGTGATGAGAAATTATTTCCTTCTCAAAACAACATCATCACAGATCGTTACCCCGCGTATGGGAGAATACAAGGAAAGACTATATCAGTATAGTGGGTGTGTAATGTACACAAGCCCCCTCCCTGAAGTTATACCGAAAGGTGGTTCCAGGGAGGGCCAGGGCTCGAGGCACGGGTGGGTTTTAGTGGGTTGAGGAATTGGCACTCTCATCCCCACATCCTGAGTTCTTCTGGAGTCTGTTAGCAGATTTTTCATATCGTAAAAAAAGAACAATTCTTATTATTTCCTTGTATGAATAATGAGGATCGTAAGTCTACCAGAAGGAGTTCATACCCTGGGCACTGGCAAACCCTTGAGGTAGTTTAACTTCAACTACCAGGCCCCAGGGTTGGTCTGGTTCTGTACGATTTTGGAAAGAAGCGCACAAGTGTAAAACTACACCAACACATACGTGAAGCATGTTGAGTAGTTGCTCGACACCAATACAAGTAAAAAGTGTATGAGAATATATTGGACACGGTGTATGTATAAAAATGAATTTCTGTCTGTCTGAACCTTATAGAATCGAAAACTACTGAACCGATCGGCGTGAAATTTCGCAAGCAGGGATTTTTAATGCCGGGGAAGGTATTTATTATAGTTAGGGACTCGCACAGATAAAAATAAACATTGAATTTTCTGCGTTATCTAATGCACATAAAGGGAATGCTAGACTTGGCAGACAATAATGGGATATTTTATGTAAATTTAAGCCAGATAACGCCTGAATCAAGCCTGTTGTATGAAAGATTGCAAGCATTGTTGTATGGCGCATCAGGGACTACAACCAATTGCGTTGTTTACGCCTCCTTTGGCTTGGAATTTAACGCGCTTGTAAAAATTCATTATTTTTTTCTGTGCGTACCATCTCTAGAAAGGGGGGCTCCCATACAAATGAAACAGAAGTTTCTGCATAACTCAAGAACTAATCAAGCAAAAGGAATCAAATTTGGCATGGGGGGTTTTCTGGAGCCAAACAATGTTTTTATGGTGCTTAGAGACCCCTCCCCATTCTAAAAGGGTGCGCTCCCATACAAATGGAATTAAAAAAAATGGCATAACTCCAGAATTAATCAAGCAAGTGAATCCAAATTTGGCAGATGAAGGTTTTTGAGAGCAATAAATGTTTCTAAAGTGACTGAAGACCCTTCCTCATTCTAAAAGAGTGGGCTACCATACAAATGAAACACAAATATCTGTATAACTTGAGATTTAATCAAGCAAATAGAACCAAATTTGGCATGTGGGGGTTTTTGGAGACAAGAAATGTTTCTATTGTAGCCTAAGACCCCTTCTCTATCAGGAAGGGATGGGTCTTATACACATGAAACAGAAATGTCTGCATAACTCGAGAACTAATCACGCAAATGGAACCAAATTTTGCATGTGGAAGTTGTTGTTGGCAAAAAATGTTTCTACGGTTGTTCGAGACCCCTCTGGAAATTAAACACAAATTTAAACAAACCATGAGAAATATGCTTACTGCTAAGAAAATTTGTATGCAGGGGTTTTGGAGCCCGGAAAGGTTCTAATGATGGCCCGAGACTCCTCCGCCGTTCGGAAAGAGAGGGGTCCCATATAAATGAAACTCAAATTTCATCATTGCTAGAGGGATAATCAAGCAAATGGAACTACATTTGGCATGTGGGGGTTTTTGAAGGCTAGAAATGTTTCTACGGTGGTCTGAGACCCCATATATCTCTAGCACAAAACCTGAGAATTATCATTACTGTTGTGAATTTTTGTATGCAGATGTTTTTGGGGTCGGAGAAGGCTCGTTTGATGGTTCGAGACTACTTCCCCGTCTGGAGGTGAGGTACATACAAATGAAACACATTTTTTCTACAAATCTCGAGAACTAATCAAGCAAACAGAACGAAATTTGGCATGTGGGGGTTTTTGTTTTTGGAGGCAGGGTGGCTTACTACAGTTGTCACCTTCTCTATCACTTTCACTTCACTTACTCATCACCTCACTTTTTTATGCTATTGCTGGTATCACCGTGATCAAAACTGAACTCTGTGAGGTGGAAGGGATAGTGAAGTGAAAATCGTAGTAGCCCTCAGAAAATCTACGGTTTACGTCACTTTTTCGGAGGGGTGATGTTGCCACGGCAACCACTATAACACCGAGTTCAATCGAATCATCACATCGGATGAACTCTTCCATATTTTTCCACATGGGTAACATTCGTAATAAGGTTTTTTGTTTTCACTTCGTTTTCACCGTGAATTGAAAACTATCCATGAATCTAAAACACAAAATGTGTATTTCACGGGTAAGCAGCATCTTCTGATAGAAGTGTGAACCCCTTTTAAGTCAAGAATGGAGGATGCTTGAGCTTCTCTCAGTGCTACATTCTGCACAAGAAGTTTATTTAAGGTTATGCAAGAGAAAATTACGTTCAAACAGACAGGATACGGCTTCGTTTGATTATAAATGTTTTGCCTATGAAATGCTCCTACACAGGAAGAAATACCATGGTAGAAACTAATGATCCGAGGGTTAAATTAAAAAAAAAACACACACCTACATTATATTTTGTAGAAATTTCACACATTAGCAAACGAAAATATTTTAAAAACACTCATTCCTAAAAAAAACATAAATTTATTTATTTACTGTCGTCAATCATAAGTAGACCGTTTGTTACATTTTGTTCTTAATTCTAGTTATAATCGAGGATATAAAATACACAACATTAGACTAAGCAGCGCCTGGTTCACAATATTCATATGGCGTGTTCTTCTTTAGCGTATAGCATTGAAGTATTGCTTCAATTTGGAATTTGGAATTGTAAAGTCAATTGTATCGCTATGTAAATTGTAGGTAGCCATCATCTGATTCAGAGGTCCAAATTTAGCGTAGTTTGTGCGATAGTGATTTGTGATAAATATATTTCGATTGCGCAGTTGCCGGGAGGGTATGTAAAAATTTAATTTCGATAATAGCTCTGCTGAATCAATGCGATGCGGAACAATGCCATTAACAAACGAAATCCTTACAAACTCTCGACGTTGTTTTAGTGTTTGGATACTGATAAGCCTACAGCGAGCTTGATAGGGTGGGAGAGGAAATCTTTCGCAACCTAATTTACGTAATGCAAACAAAAAAAACTGTTTTTGTACAGACTCTACTCGCTCTTCATGGATAACTGAAAAAGGTGACCAGACTACACTACAATATTCCAGTATTGACCTCACATAAGCAATGTATAATGTTTTAATTGTGTAAGGGTCGTTAAAACTATGACTAAAGCGTTTTATAAATGCCAGCATGTTATTAGCTCTGTTAATTATTGTATTGTAATGATCAATGAATGTTAGTTTAGAATCCAGCATAACTCCAAAATCACGAATTCTTATGCACTTTCCTACAGACTGATTTCCTAGAGTGATCATAATGTCAGGTGTGTCTTCACTTGATATTGTTCTTTCCTTGTATTCTCCCATACGCGGGGTAACGATCTGTGATGATGTTGTTTTTGAGAAGGAAATAATTTCTCATCACCATGAGGCTCTAGGACAGGCTCTAGGTAGTATTCCGAAACAGGAAACACAGACTTTTGCCAAGCATCCCCATGCGGGGTAGGTCAAGGCATGATCGAATGCACCACCTTGAGTGGCCAGTCACAATGCCCTCCGCTCAATTTCAAACTACTTCTATTCAATTTTCACAGCCTGCCGTGAGCTAACGGAACTATCAATACTTTCTCTTCACAACTTTGTTCTAGCAAAAAAATACTGTCTACTCCTAGAGCCTCATGGTGATGAGAAATTATTTCCTTCTCAAAAACAACATCATCACAGGTGTGTCTTGTTTTCTGCTAAAAGCTATCGCATTACATTTTTGAACATTTAATTGTAAAAGGCTTTTGTTACACCAAGTATAGAAAATATGTATTTCTTCTTGAAATATCTTGTAATCTTCTTTGCTTCTTATTTCTAGGAAGAGCTTTATATCCTCGGCATATATTAAGACTTTTACAGTTTTAAGAATAAATGAAATATCGTTTACGAAAAGAATAAACAAAAGAGGGCCTAGATGGGATCCTTGGGGGACACCTGAGGAAACTTGAATAAGATTTGATTTCTTTCCTTTAAATCTTGCTATTTGTTGTCGATTAGTTAGGTAACATTTGAGCCATTTGAGAAGACCTGGCTCAATACCCAGTTTTTGTAATTTGAATAGTAGCATGGGAATGTCAATCCGATCAAATGCCTTACTGAAATCTGTATAGAGAGCTTCTACGTGGTTTCCGTTATCCATTACAATCAACGTGTAGTTAACGAATTCTAGTAAATTTGTATTAGTTGAACGTCCTTTGTAGAACCCATGTTGATTGTTAGTAATCAGTAAAGTTAGTTAGTTTTTGATTTGATAGAACAACTTTTCATTAACTGTTGCTTCAAAAAGCTTAGGAATGCATGAGATAATGGCAATTCCACGGTAATTGAGTATGTCAGATTTTTTGCCGTTTTTAAATATTGGGCCTAGATAGGAGCTCTTCCATGATTTGGGGAAAATGCCGGATTCGAGCGACTTATTAAAAACCAAAACAATTGGAGTTGTGAATTCTAACGCTAAGTTTTTTTAACAATACAGGTGGAATACCGTCAGGTCCACATCCTTTTGATACATCTAATTTATTCAATGCTTCTCTAATGTCTTGTACATTCACGCTGTTGACACTAACATCATTAGCAAATTCTGGGAAGAAATCAAAACATTCGCGATCACGATCTTCTTCCGAAACTGTGGTATAGATTTCTTGGAAAAAATTTGCAAATTAGTTACAATTTTTTTCTGAGTTATCACCAACATTTTCGTTCAGATGCATTTTGGATGGAAAATTGTCCGACTTCAATTTAGTATTCACGTAGCTAAAGAAATTTTGCGGACAACATTTTATTTCACGTTCAGTTTTCGAATTGTACTCCTCAAAAGCAATGGCAATAGCTAGATTTAGTTGATCGCAAATGTTCAAATAGGTGACCAGATAATCGTTACTACTATACTTTTTATAAATTTTGTGAGCATTTTTGTTTGCGGTTATTATTTTTTTTTATATCTTGGTTATATCAAACCGGATGCTTTGAATTTTTTTGCCGCCTTATTTTTTTCACAGGTACGTGTTCATGTATAATTTCAAATACTAATTTATAAAAGACATCTACTGACGTTTCGATATTTTCCTCGTTTTTAAAAATCGTTTGCCAATCTATTCTGCTTAGCCTATGTTTAATGTTTTCATAATTTGCCGAGTGATATTCCCTGGGCATTGGAAAAACCTTGTGGTAGATTGAAAACTACCAGGTCCCAGGGCTTGGACTGGATCTTTACCCAAACGGGAAAGATGCAAACCAGTGTTTCCAGTGGTGATGTGGACCAGAAGTGCATTTGAACCCACTAGTAGTAGCATTTTCACTTTTAATTTGACAACTTTCCTTATTTTCATACAATATAGAATTTGTATAATTTCAATAATATTACTACCACTCAAAGAATCGTCTACTTTTATTATAACTGAGTTTTAATATGGGTCTGCAATTTTCTGGAAAGCATCACCACACAGATTCTACATTTAGTCTGGCTGTTGTTGGCAGAGGAGCGAATATTTTTGTATACTTCTAGAACGAAAAAAGAAATTATGCAAGAAGGATCAGCATGCCGAGGCTTGGAGCCTGATGCAAATCCGAGTCTCATTGCGACGCAAAATGGACAGGCAGGCATCTTGGCCTATGGTTGGAACAAGACCAAGTAGCCGACCAAGAAAGACCTACGGGGACGAAGCACATGCATGCGAGTATCATCTAAGGCGGTATGTTCCCAACAAATCAAAAGTAATAACAACAGTGTGGGTAAGTAAATCAGTTAACATTTCCAAAACAACATACACATCATACATATATATTAAAAGGCCGCCCGCAAATACCCATGTCCAACAGAGCAGCTTATTTTCCCGATGAGTCTAACGTCAAATACTTTGTTCATTTGGGAGCGTAGAATAACCGCCCAATGATAACGAAAACTGAACGAAAAACGGCAATTTTGGAAGTTGCTGCAAATGACTTCGATATGTCCAATTAGAATCGGCTTGGATCTAGCCTGTTTTCTTTCCGACAAGCAGGCATATTCAGATCGGGCTTTGCCGTTTTCTGTTGCCGTTATCATTGTGTTTGGGCCATAAGGGAGATAGCTATTACATTGTCACACCTGTACTATATGAAATTGCGCAGATACCAAAAACTGCACTGACACGAATATCACTAACAACGTAATGACACGGACAAAGTACAAAAACACGGACTTAAACAAATACCAGGACAACAAAACGCGTACACTGACTGATACTGAATCCCAAAAAAATTCAAGAAGATTATGTGAGCTGATTTCGAAAGCCCGGTGTTTATTTGGTCACCATAGACTAATCCTTCCGGCATAATCACTTGAGAGTTTTCAAAAACCAACCCCGATCATTGCAATCCTATGGGGATAAAAAAATAAATAAAAAATAAATAAATAATTTGCCGAGTGATATTAGAAGATCTCTTCGTACTCGCAGTCGTACGATATATTTTACTTTCAAGTACAAATATAGATAACTCAATAGCTGTGTGAAACGCTTCATTTTTTCATAATGGCGTAACTGATTCGGTCACACAGATATATTCATGAATATTTGTTAAAAGGAAATCTAAATAGCAAACTTTCACTTTTTCTAAAACACTATTTTAAAAAAACTTTTTTTTAGCGTATTAGTAGAACGATTGTGATTGGGAAACTAGGAGAATTTAAAATTAACACTTCATTTGATCACTTTTAAAAAAATAAAAAATTAAACATTGAAACACTTTTTTCAAATTTTCGCTAGTAAACGCGAGCAAATTCCTTTAAAATTCCACTACGAGCTTATCTATTGACAGATAGGCCTATTTATGATTAATTTGATTGAGTCCTAAACTTGCACTTTTATCAAAAATAAATTGTAGTGTTTCACTTTCTCCAACGATTGGAAGCAAGATGCTCTTATTTTCAATGTCTGGAACAAAGTCAATAGTAGCGACAGTTCAATTAAATTTTCATTCATTTAGTTGCAAGCGTAGCCAGGCTCGCACCGGGCTCAGCTAGTATATTATATTATATTACATTATATTATATGTTATTGGTAATAATTTTCTTGATTTTGAATGTAAATCAATCAAATTTACGTTTTTAAATAAGGGATCACTCGGCTAAGTATCGTGGATAGTATATATTTTCCATTTTCATTGAACTTTTTAGCTAAGCGTGCTCTGTAAAATTTTGATTGCTTACCAAACCCATGTGACGGGAGGAATGGCAACCTGAGAAGAATTAGAGTCTCATTTCAGCAATAGTTTTTATTTCTTTTTCAGCATTGCCCCATAATATATTCACATATTTTATTCGTATTTGAAGTAACATAACATTTCAAATAGTGGATTCGTAGGGGTTACCACGATATCAGCGTGGAATAACAGGAATCAAAGCATAAATTTTCTTGACAATATATTCCGAGTCATTGCATTTTTAATGTATATAATTAATTAGATCCTACCATTATATGCTATATACTGTTCAAAATTCAGGTATTTGCAGAATTCTATTAATGTCAATTTCAGGTAACTGGGGTCATTCAAATATGTAAAGCTTCCATTATATTCTACTTGACATGGCTCGGAGTGTATTGTGCGGTGTGTCCATGCATCCTTCTTCCCCTGTAGATTCGCGGAAAGCGTTGGTTCAGGTCTATTGGTTTGATTCCAACAAATGAGTATGGTGTAAGGAAACCGAACACCACGTCGACATTCAAGATATACTATTCTTTATACATAATTTCAGGTCATCCATCGAGTTTTGAAACATAATTTTTCTCTTGGCTATCATACACTGTCTAAACTTTTAGGTTCATCATGGATACGCAAATCCTTCTACACCTGCAGTAGGACAACAATCTGTAGACAAATGTTATTGTTACTATAATTTTATATTATAATATTACTTCACTATGTTTTATATACTATTCTGTATGACATTTCATATTGATTGTTCATTTTAGTTATTACTCGGATTTTCATAATTTATGTTGTTATTATTACCTCGGAGCGTATGGTACAGTATGTCAACGAATCCTTTCTCCCCTGTAGCTTCACAAAATGCATTGTGGCTCAAATGTATTCATTTGAATCCAACTCATTTTACAGAATCATCTTTTGCGGTTAATGCAACGTAGTATGAGTGGCCACTTTGACGCTTGTATCTTGTCTTTGATATACTCAAAGCATCAATATTGAAAAATTAAAATTATTTATTGGGCGTTATCTAATCCAACTATTTCCAGGATGCTTTCTCGTATTGGCTGCGTTTGTATTAGATTAGATTAGATTATGAATTAGCATGAGTTCTTGGCATCCTCTTTAGTAGACTTCCTAGGCCTACGTTGTTATGCTTAAATCTACAGTAAACCAATCATATTAGATGTAGATAGATTGAAGCTAATTAGCAGATAGTTTGATGAAAGAAGGTAATCCTTAATTTTATGCTACTACTAAACAATTAGCTAATCGATCGGCAAATGCACAAGTTGAATGCTTTTTTGTATTTTGTAGCTACTCTGTATTCTCGCAGCAGCAATTTTTTGCTAAAACTTTACACTTAATATAAAGAAAACTCAAAATTTAACTCTTTCACGTTGGATTTTGATTTGTGGCCCTGAAAAGGGCCGGTTGATAATTTGAATGGTGCAAGTTTACTTGGAGCTGGTGTACTTGGTGACAGCCTTGGTTCCTTCGGAGACAGCGTGCTTGGCCAACTCACCCGGCAACAACAGACGGACAGCGGTTTGGATTTCGCGGGACGTAATTGTCGACCGTTTGTTGTAATGAGCCAGACGGGATGACTCAGCAGCAATGCGTTCGAAAATGTCATTGACAAAGCTGTTCATAATGCTCATGGCCTTTGACGAAACTCCGGTGTCCGGGTGGACCTGCTTCAAGACTTTGTAGATGTAGATGGCATAGCTTTCCTTCCTGCGTTGCTTCCTCTTCTTCTTATCTCCCTTGACGATAGCTTTTTGAGCCTTGCCGGACTTCTTGGCGGCTTTTCCACTGGTTTTCGGTGCCATAGTTATGCTTCTTAGATGGATAGACAAACACTGATAATTTTTCACCGAATGTTGCCTGTTATAACACACATAACCAAGCAACCGAAGCTCGTCCCCTTTTCGTTATTATGCTACCCACTGTATTAGTTGTACCTTACTTGTGTGCATAATATGCTACCCAGCGTGAGTATAAAAGCATGCTGAGCTACCTAAACGGCATCAGTACGCTTCAAGTGTTCCGCTACTCGATTCATTCACAAACCGTTAGCAACCCTACTACATCGAATCATGTCTGGCCGTGGCAAAGGAGGAAAAGTTAAGGGAAAGGCAAAGTCCCGCTCAAGCCGCGCTGGATTACAGTTCCCAGTCGGTCGTATTCACCGTCTGCTCAGGAAAGGCAACTATGCTGAACGCGTTGGTGCCGGTGCTCCCGTCTACTTGGCAGCTGTGATGGAATATCTGGCCGCTGAAGTGCTCGAATTGGCAGGAAATGCCGCCCGTGACAATAAGAAGACCAGAATTATTCCACGTCATTTGCAGTTGGCCATCCGTAACGACGAGGAGTTGAACAAACTTCTGTCCGGAGTTACCATTGCTCAGGGTGGTGTCCTGCCAAACATCCAGGCCGTTTTGTTGCCCAAGAAAACCGAAAAGAAGGCTTAAATTCAATCGAACTACCTCCAAACATAAAAACCGTCCTTTTCAGGGCGACCAACTAATTTATACCATAAAGAGTTCGTTTTATAAGTATTTTGGTATGGGAATCAGGGAAAACTATCAGCGGGTAAAATCGAGACTCTCAGCGTTAGTCTTTTTAAATCTGTGAGATTCATCTGTGACAACTACTTATGGTGGAACTGAAATGAATCCGTTAATCAAGCTTCTGCATTTAATTTGCTTCAGGTGCCCTTCAGGTCACACAAGATATCAAAGAGGGCATCATTTTAGTTTTTTTTTAAAGTTGCATTCATGCCTTTTTGAGATCTCAAACTGATTTGAAAAAGTCGTACCTAATGGTATATAAATTTGCTACGTTTGTTAACACATTTAAGTTAACACACACAATCTGTGTTATATACTAAATTACATTGTGTTTTAGCTCAATGGGCTCTTTGGCTTTGTTTACTGTGTATTATGTTTTCTGATCAGCCTTTGGGGCATTGTTAGTTAAAATTTGATAACCTACATAACCTACAACTACGCCTACAATTTGAAAACATCGAAGGAGGGAAACCAGATTCCGGATAATCTGGTGATTCGATGTCAGGCACCGCGATCACATATAAAGTTTTTGAACGCCACTTTTTATCAGAATATGTAGAAGAGGAGTGGCTTCGACTGTGAATCCAAATTTAGTAAATAATTCTAGATACAAAATAATTCTAGAGATTATGAACTCTGTGAGGGAATAATGTCTGGGAAGAAAATGTTAAGTAAATGCAATTATAACAATAATTAAACCCATCGAACTCGATTATTCGTTAGGAGAAATTCACCTGAGGATGTTCGCACAAACTGACTGTCTGTATGGACATATCAAGCGATTACGAAACAGTTTCTACCGTTGCTCGCAAACAGGGATTAATTGCAAACGGGTATCAAAGCTGAAAATCCGTTTTCAATTACAACGGGCAGTATAATTCAATCGCAACTCTCTTGTGAAAGATTGGTAGTGGCCCTGAAAAGGGCCGATTTTGTAAGATATCTGAGGATTGACTTAAGCACGTTCACCACGGATACGACGAGCCAACTGGATGTCCTTGGGCATGATCGTGACGCGCTTGGCGTGGATGGCGCACAGGTTGGTATCTTCGAACAAACCAACCAGATAGGCTTCGCTGGCTTCCTGCAGAGCCATGACGGCTGAGCTCTGGAAGCGCAGATCGGTCTTGAAGTCCTGGGCGATTTCACGGACCAGGCGCTGGAACGGCAACTTGCGGATGAGCAGTTCAGTCGATTTCTGGTAACGACGGATCTCACGCAGAGCAACGGTTCCAGGACGGTAACGATGAGGCTTCTTTACTCCTCCTGTGGCAGGAGCGCTCTTGCGAGCGGCCTTGGTAGCCAGCTGCTTACGAGGAGCCTTTCCTCCGGTAGACTTACGAGCGGTCTGCTTTGTACGAGCCATTATGCTTGTTTGCGATGCGAACACGATGAGTAGAAAGTGTGGAATAACAATTTCGATAGAGTTCCCCTCGTTTTAAAGCATAATTCTGCTGTGCTCAACCAATCACAAACGAAGGAAGAACAACAACACAAAACTCGCAAGAAGAAGTAGCATAACGCAGGTATAAAAGCGGAAATTTGGGCAGAAAATGCATTAGTTTCGTTTCATCCGTGCAAGACTATACTATCAAATCATGACTGGACGTGGCAAGGGAGGCAAAGGACTCGGAAAAGGAGGAGCCAAGCGTCATCGCAAAGTATTGCGTGATAACATCCAGGGTATTACCAAGCCCGCCATCCGTCGTCTGGCGCGTCGTGGTGGCGTCAAGCGTATCTCTGGTCTGATCTACGAAGAGACCCGTGGAGTGCTGAAAGTGTTCCTGGAAAACGTCATTCGTGATGCCGTCACCTACACTGAACACGCCAAGCGGAAGACTGTCACCGCCATGGACGTTGTGTACGCTCTGAAGCGTCAGGGACGTACTCTGTATGGTTTCGGAGGTTAAGTCCGATTGTTCTCATTTTCAAAACGGCCCTTTTCAGGGCCACGAAATATTTTCGAAAGAGATACTGTTTAGAGTTATTCCTACTTACGAACAAATAGAATTAATTAAATAATATTATGTGTAGTTAGTTGTTAATGCAATGCTTCGTAGGCTTTAGAAGTGTGAAAATATCGCTAGCTCTGGCTAGGCCTGCGAGTATCAACTTGGCAAGACAAACGCTCATTTATTTCTCGTCAAGGTGGGCTTCCAAAAATTCTTGCATCTATTTTTATACTACCGTTGAAATGGTTGTTTTCTCAATTTCCGTCGCCTCTTTTCATCTTTCAGGCTGCCTTATTTTAACGAATCCTTTCTCTGCACATCTTTCTCTAGTGATCTTCTTCCATTTTCAAAGCCATTCAAGGACATACCTGCAATACAATCATCTACATTCTGTTCATGGATGACAAAAAATCACATCTGCGCCTGAAAATGTGGCAACCTACCAAGCTAGGGTAGCATTTTTTCATATACGGGAAGGGAAATCTGCAACCAGATCCCTGAAAAACTCAGGGTGTGTTGATGAGGGGCAATTATTGCATGGAAGAATCGAAATGTACACCTCTTTGCAACTCGCAACCGTAAACTTGTCTTTCGCAGGTATAAATCCATCGTTACCGCTGGTTGCATTCAAAAATGACAATTTTGGATGCTTCCTCTCTCTTTTATACTCTACCTATGATGTATTCAACCAATCAGAACGATGGGATTATTGTGTTATGTTCTCTGACTGTACCCGTTTCATTTATTTGAGTTTCACACACACCATTTGCCGTTTCTCGTAGTTTCCGCTGAAAACTCGATTGACAATGCATTGTCGAAAAAAAAGTACAGTCATTTTTTTTGCATTGTCACGATAACCCCCGACAGCAATGAAGCTTGACCGGAAATATTATTAATTTGCTCGTTGTTCGATGCTATTCGTTACGTTTGAAAATACGAACAGTACTCATTTTTCACAATACTTCACAGTAAATTAAACGAGATAATACTTAAAACATAACTCTTAATTGAAATCAGTACTGGTAGTCCTGAAAAGGACTGTTTTGGGAAATATTTCCGTTTAACTCTGTATACAAGCAACGTTCTCAATCTACTTCTTGGCGGCAGCCTTTTTCGGAGCAGCTTTCTTGGCCGGGGCGGCTTTTTTGGGCTTCGGAGTCTTTGGCTTCTTGGCAGCGGTCTTCGAGGGCTTGGTGGCCTTCTGTTTTGGAGCAGCCTTCTTCACGCTTCCAGCCTTTTTGGCAGCCTTGGCACCGGCTGCCTTGGCTTTCTTCTCACCGGCTGGCTTCTTGGCAGCAGGCTTTTTGGCTTTCTTGTCGCCAGCAGGCTTCTTGGTCACCTTTTTCTTCTCTCCGGCTTTCTTTGCTTTCTTCTCACCGGCAGCTTTCTTTGGCTTTTTTTCGGTGGCGGCTTTCTTAGCCTCAGCCTTCAACTTGAATGATCCCGATGCACCGGTTCCCTTGGTTTGGACAAGCTTGCCCTTCTCGACGCCATTCTTCAAGGCCTTCTTGAGGAACGGGGCCAGCTTGGCAACGTCGCACTTGTAGTTGGCAGCGAGGTACTTCTTGATGGCCTGCAGTGACGATCCATTGCGTTCCTTCAGGGTTTTGATAGCGGCAACAACCATGTCGTTCACCGGTGGATGAGTCGATGGCTTTTTGGGCTTGCCCTGTCCCTTGAGGGCTCTTGGCTTCTTGGTCTTGGCTGGCGAGGCAGCAGCAGGGGCTTCGACGGCAACTTCAGTCATGATTGATTGATTTTATAGTTTAGATTTAGTAACTTCAATTTTAGTATACGTACTTCTAGGTAGTCGACCATTGCTCATCTCTGAAATCTGTGTTAGGGAGATAAGTATGATCGTTTATTTAATGATTGTTCGTGAAATAGTTTGTTATTTTCGATAACACATCTGAAAAATGCTTTTTATAGTACACTCGTTTGCATTATTTGGTAATGTCAATCTTGCATTTTCGAGATAAATAGTTAAGGTATCACCATGATATTATATTTAAAGGTTGCGGCAATTGTCAGTCATAGGACGACATTCTCCAGTATCAAAAGAGAAACATAAACAGTGTCTCTGTGACAGAATACAATTAACGTTCGCTATTGAAACAATAAAAAGAATGTTAAAATTTTCAAAATTATTTAGGATAATAGTTTCTCTATCCGTTGAATTCAATTGAAAGTAGTAATCATCATTGAAGACGCATCAAATACACCCTCAAAAGGGAGCTTTATGTTACTCTCTGGCTTGTTGGACATATATTTTACAATTCACAAAGTTTATGAAACTAACGGATTATATTAAAGAATTGCCATATTACGTATCTGGTCTTAATTTGTTTTGATTCCGCACTGAAAGATAAATCATTAGTTGTTTCTATTGCTCTTAGATGAGAGACAAGATATATATGTGGTAATACGTACTTATGATTATTTTCAAGGTGATCATTTCCATGGTTTAGTGAGAAACTTGAATTATGGACAGATTTCAAACAAGATGTACTCGCGCAGTTTTGTCTCAAAAATAATTTGTGAAAACCGAATCGATTATAAATACCTCACGGCTAGAATTTGAGTTTATCTAAAGCTTCTATCACCACCATTGTAGCGTCACTTAATATGTGAATGGAATCCATTCTGTTTTCAATAAATTACAGAGGAATGCAACATTGATACGCGTGCACACCATCAATACGAGTACTTTTCAAATTTCTTTTTTCTCTGACCGTTCTTTAACGTTGTTAATTGATCTCGTTCTACTATTTTTAGAAGGAGATTAGTCTTTTTTTGAGCACGAGTCGTGTTTATGAGAAGGTTTTATTCAAGATATCCAGGTACCAAATCTTGACTCAAATTGAGGCATTATTTTAGGAAAATATGGCTTTTCGAACAATGCGTCTTTCTGTATCGGAAAACAAAGCTAAAATTTAGTGCACAGAGTGTAGCCACCACTGGAATATCTCTTTTCCCAATTTCAGCTTCTGGTCAATTTTCAGACTTCTGTATTCTAACAGAACTATCAACACTATTTCTGCAATATGGTTGTCCAGTTAGCATACGCTACAAGCCTAAGATGTGAAATCCCTTCTAAACACTGTTATCGAACACTTTCACGCAAAAGCGATCGTAACACGTCTAAATTTTAAAACAGCCTACTCTCAATGGAGTTCAAGTTCAGTTTGCGGAAGATAGTTAAATACCTATGATGTTACTTTGGATCAGAAAAACTGAATTTGAAGAAAACTCTCACGTATCTAACAACGGATTATTACTGAAAGGTACACAACGCACTGTATGGGTATGTGGCTAGAAGCAGTGGGTAACAATCATGGAGACTTCGACCAAAACACTGTACTATATGGATTTATTCTGCAATAGTTCGTCCGAAAATCACTTGATGCTTTCGCTTCATATGGTGGCTCATAACTTAATGAGAGTAATCACCAAGTGAAGCTAAGCAAAATTCAGAGCACCATGCGCTGATAACTAGTTGGCAATTTGTAAAGTCTAACTGGCAGCTAAACAGTCAGCCTGTAATTCAATAAGATACAATAAGATTTGTCAGATCGGTGAGTCTGGTCAGTTGACATTTAAACGATGCTCTTAAGATTCCTGTGCAAGTTAAACGCTCAGAGCACTGTTAATACAGCAGAAGACTGGATGACAACGAAGACAAACTACGACGTTCCCTTTAATGTCGAGTTAAATCGAAGCCGCTGGATGTAACTGGACAGCAGTCTGGTCGAGACCGTAGCAATCTGCGTCCGGAAGATGCTCCATTAAGTAGTTGTGTACCGCGCAGATGAAGGTTTCGTGATTGTTAAAATCAGCGGATGAAAGATAGAACTGTGCAGCCAGGGTTTATGGACCTGGAATCAGAGAAGCTATACCAATCGGAGACCAGTCGTCAACGGTATTTCAAGACGGTAGCAAATTACATGCCATGGAAGCAGCCTACTTGAAGCTCTGGCAAAACTGAATGTAGACATCGCCAACGAAGGTAATGCCAGCACCTACCGTAGGGAAGGCCGAGAGTCCATCATAGATGTAAGTTTCTGCAGCCCTTGTCTGGTGAGATCAATAAACTGGACACAGTGACCATCAAGCAATGCAGTACCACATCGGAGACAGGACGCAGACGGAGTCAAGTAGAACCCAACTTAACGAGCGGAGGTGGAAGACGAAATTCAATAAGAAAGTATTCGAAGAATCTCTGCAGCTGGTGGTTAACTCACTGAACCCCACCGGAGACCAGCTGATAGCAACTCTATCCCGAGCGTGTGACGCACCCATGCCAAGGATGGGAAACTGTCGACGCCCTGTCTACTTGTGGAATCCGACGATTGCTGATCTGCATGCACAGTGCTTCCAGGCCAGAAGGAGAATGCCGAGGGCTAGCAAAAACAGCGAAAGGGAGGAACGAAGGTTACCATATAGAGCAGCTTGAGCTGCTGAACAAAGGAATCAGGCTCAGCAAGAAAGCCTATCTTGACGATCGCTGCCGCAAAGGCGAGAATTCATGGGGTAGTGCATACAAAGTAACCATGTCTAAGATAAAAGGTCCTGCCGTACAACCCGACAGGTGCCCGGAGAAGATGAAAATTATCATCGAGACACTGTTTCCGATGCATGAGCCGGCGGTCTGGCCGTCCACACCGTACGCCGACCAGGATGTCCATGTCCAGTCCGGTAGCGAAAGACTTGCCAACCGACAAAGCTCCAGGGCCGGACGGAATTCCAAATGTAGCTCTTAAAACAGCGACCCGCGAAAATCCTGATATGTCCAGGACCACAATACAACATTGTATGCAGGAGGGCTGTTTTCCCGACTTCTGGAAACGGCAGAAGCTAGTGCTGCTACCGAAGCCAGGTAAACCTTCCGGCGACCCATCAGCGTATAGGCCGAGATGCCTATTGAATACCGTAGGCACATTGTTGGAGAGAGTGGTCCTAAACAGGCTCACGAAGTACACGGAGAGTGAGAGCGGTCTATCAGAGACGCAGTTCGGATTCCGAAAAGGCAAGTAGATGCCAACAGAACGATTGTGGATGCTATGGAGATGGTACAGAAGCAACAGAGAAGAGGAAACTGTGCGGTGGTTACCCTGGATGTAAAAAATGCCTTCAACAGTGCCAGCTGGGCAGCAACCACCGATTCGTTACACAGATTAAGGTTGCCTGAGTATCTGGCACAGAGTTATTTCCAGAATCGCAGCCTGATTGACGAAACAGACGCCGGAAAGAGGAGTTTGGCTATTGAGGCGGGCGTTCCACAGGGATCTATTTTGGGCCCGACCCTCTGGAATGCCATGTACGACGAGATAATAACGCTGAAGCTTCCCAGAGCAGTGAAGATCATCGGCTTTACGGACGACGTGACGCTTGATGATCGGTGAGTCACGAGAAAAAGTCAAAGTACTGGCCACGGAGGCATGCAAGAATCATGATCGGCGAGTGCATCATTGACTCGAAGCGCGAAGTCAGACACTTGGAAGTCATGTTGGACGATCGACTGAACTTCAATAGTCATGTGGACTACATCTGCAAGAAAGCCACGGCAGTGATCTCAGCACTATCCCGGATTATGCCTAACAACTCTGCGATCAGCAGTAGCAAGAGGAGGTAACTATTGAGCGTATCATCGTCAATCATCAGGTACGCATGCCCAGTGTGGTTGGCGGCATTGAAGACTGGAAGAAATAGCGCCCAACTGAACCGTACGGCCAGGCTGCGCGATGCGCGTGTCGAGTGCGTATCGAACCATCTCGTCAGACGCCGTGTGTGTGATTGCCGGAATGCTCCCCATTTGCCTTCTACTGCATGAAGATAGCGAGTGCTACAGGGACCGAGAGACAAGAGTTCGGAGTTCGGAAAAGATTGCGAGCCAACACACTATCCAAGTGGCAGCAGCAGTGGGACAACGCTGTGAATGGCAGGTGGACCCATCGTCTAGTTCCCAAACTGTCGATGTGAATTAACAGAGCACACGGGGAGAAGTTAACCTCCCCATGAAGCAATTTCTGTCTGGTCATGGATGATTTAAACAGTACTTGCACATATTCGGCCATGCAAGGTCGCCGATATGTCCTGAGTGTCGGGACACAGAAGAAACACCGAAACACGTCATCTTCAGTTGTCCAAAGACTGCGCACCCACGAGCAGAAATGGCAGCCATTGTCGGCGCAGTCAGTCAGTCAGTCAGTCAGTCAGTCAGTCAGTCAGTCAGTCAGTCAGTCAGTCAGTCAGTCAGTCAGTTAATGTCTCGAAGCACACTACTGCAGTCAATTCGATTACTTATCATGTCAAAAATAGGCAGTCTTTGTCGAAAGATTCGTCGATTTGAAAGAGTATCCAGTCGAAGGTTACGGAATCGGTCCAAGGCTGCGGTCGTAAGGCAAATCTCACAAAGCGTTTCTGGATGCTTTCCATGCCCGATACATGGTATGGAGCCAAGATTGCACTCATCATTCAAGTCCACTACGAATCATAGAGGACATGTCCAGCTCATCGTAGTGGACCGATTTTAGCAATGTATACGATGGGAGGTTCTTCCAGCAGCTGATGTAATTCGTGGTTCATTCGCCTTCTCCACGTTCCATCTTCCATCTGCACTCCATCGTAGATCATACGTAGCACCTTCCGTTCAAAGACACCAAGGTTGTTCCTCGACTAGCAATGTCCATATTTCGTGGCCGTAGAGGATTATCGGTCTAATCAATGTCTTGTAGATGATCAACTTTGTAGTTCGGCGAACTTTGTTCGATCTTAGCGTCCTTCGGAGTCCAAAGTAGGCACGATTGCCAGCCGTAATGCGCTTTTGTGTCTCTCTGCTGGAGTCGTTATCGGTAGTCAACAATGAGCCCAGATACACGAATTCGTCTACTACCTGGACTTCATCACCGTCGATCTGAACTCGTGGTTTTCAACTCAATACAAAACACAAGCCCAATCCTACCAAAGTTACGTGCTACGATAACAACGTCGTCGGCGAAGCCAAATAGTTGGACAGACTTCCTGAAGATCGTGCCACTCGTGTCTATACCAGCTCAATTGCGCAGTGTTGCGATGCATGAAACCTAGCATGGAATTTGCTTTATAGAAGTCGATATACACGGAGTTCACTTGTTGCCAGCTTGTTACAGCTAAAAAACAGAAAGCATCTAGTGTCGAAGCTCTCCAAGAAATTCATGATTTGGCAGGCGATTTGTTAACGCAGGAAACGTAAGAACTGCAACCGAAAATGGCCAAGTCTACAGAATGAGTGCTTGAAGAAATGGTGGCTTCCGTTCTTTAATTCACACAACGTTCCTGCATTATTTTGGCAGATTCTTGTGGTCTCTTGTCACAAACTCCTTGGACGTTTTGGAGTGCTATAAGACGAGTAGACTCAATGCTATGCCGAAGAATCTCAATCCCCCAAACACACCGGAGTTGCGGTCGATCGAAAGATACTGGGATATACTGAAGGACGAACTTAGTGAGCATTCTTAACTTATTTCTGCGGAACAGGAAATGTTGAAATCCTGATTGAAAGCAGGGAAAAATGGCGATTCAAACGATTTTCAAAATCTTATGGGTGGACTTAAGAAGAATGTTCGGGCATTTGGATTTGGTGAAGAAATAGAGTAAAATAAAGATGCTCAAACCAAGCTTATTTTTCATTCCTTGGAAGTTTCATGAGAATCTATTCAGGGACTTATTTTTGACAAGTAGTTGCAGCGAAGCAATTATTCCGTGGACACCCTGTAGGTCCCTTACGAGAATTAGAAAACTTCTCATCCATTTCATTCCTAGAGTTATCAATAAATCGACTTCGATAGCCTAAGGCAGTCGAAGGATTTGGTGACTGGACAAGGGTTCGTGGAGTCGCCAGTCCTTTGTCATGTGAAAATACGTGGCCGTAGTCTTCCGAAGGTCCTCATTGAGATAACGACAAGCCATCACGTAGACTATTCTCTCGGGGCAACTTGCTGAGAACAGCTCTGCTGACAAAGGTAATCCTGGCACTGATGGTGGGTTCTTATCACATTACATTACCGGACCAGAAGCAAAAAATGCTCCAATGGATTAAGATAAACTGAGAGTGAAATCATGAGTGCTTGAACAATAGGTTCATATTGGATTTATTTCATTCATAACGAATCATTCTCTATGAATAGGGGAAGTAGAACGGATCGTTAGCATATCGTTCCTCCAAGTCTTTCCACAGTCCGATGCGTGCCTGGTTTGGATTCTGCGATACCACCAGATTTTCGCCAATGTCCAGATAAGTCATGTCGTTTCCTTGAATCTCCGACCAATGGATGTTTTGCAGATCCGCATCCGAGTTTGGCGTTGGGTGTCCACGAATGGCAAAGTTAGTCCAAAGGCGAACCATACGTTGGCGAATAATGTTTGCCGGATTGCTGGGAAGAATCGGCGATATGGGGAGGTTCGTAATCGACCACAAATAGGCTAGCTCATCGGCGTGTACAGCTCCAGGCATGTCTGTTAGTAGTAACATTCGCTTCATAAGGTTTAGATCGCCTTCGAAGCTGAATTTGTAATAGAAGGTGGGCTGTGAGTTATGTTGGGCCGTCAGGCGGACAGTTTTATCGATGGCGTAATGGAATTGTTGATCCGTGTGAAATTTCGTCCACTCTAGCATGATATCTGGGCCGAGAGGCTGGTCCTGCCAGTAGAAATTGCGGAATGCTTGACTGACTGCGGATGCTTCGGGAGTATTACTAGGGATGTTCCAGAAATGTGGGACGAAGAAATGTGGGTTACGGGAGAACTCATTCCAAACAGTAGAATCCAACAGATGTTCTCGGACCATGAATAGACTTTCGGCACTAGTATAACCGATCATCATTGGAACGTGGTTGTAGGCTCCGGAATGTAATATTTCAATTGGACGTTGAGTTAAAAACGTAGGCTCTGGAGAGTTGACCGGTTCTGCACTAGGGACATATTCAAATGGTTTGAATCCACGAGGGATGGGAATATCCGTTATAGATCTTTGAAGATCGATGAAGTCACCTATCGGGGTGTACCGTAGTAGTCTGGTGAGCTCTTCGCTTTCATGTGGGTATCCGAAAGCGTCGGCAATACTGTGAGCCATTTCCCGCACGTTATATTGAAAGCCCCACGGAACAAGTGCCGTTCCTGACTGCGCGATTGCCTTGTGGAAGAGTCCTGTAGCCATCGGAGATAACACCAGGAAGTGTACCAGTACTCCACCTGCACTTTCTCCAAATATCGTAACATTGTTTGGGTCTCCGCCGAATGCTGCTATGTTATCACGAACCCATCTCAATGCTTCGACGCAGTCCTTCACACCCCAGTTCCCCTGGGCATGAGTGTCACCAGTACTGAAGAATCCCAGAATGCCCAATCGATAGTTGAAGGAAACAACAACTACATTTTCCTGCACCAAATGATCAGGACCGTACATCCTGGAATCACCGGATCCTAACACGAAGGCTCCACCATGAATCCATACCATAACTGGCCGAGATCCGATCAAATTTTGTGAGTACACGTTGATGAATAGACAATCTTCATTTCCTCCATAATCGCTGAGTGGACTTAGCGTTGGGCAGTTTTCCCCATGGTCGGTAGCATCACGTACTCCTGCCCATCCACGATGTGGCACTGGATTACGGAATCTCAAATCTCCAACCGGAGGTTCCGCAAAGGGTATCCCGTTGAACTGGAAATAACTACAGAACAGGCCGCAGCTGGCAGTTATCCCCTGCACTTGACCACCGGTTGTCGTAATAATCGGTCGGCTCTGTTAGAACAGATTTTACTTTTCATTAGCCATCTTGAGTTATGAAAAGTAGGTTTGCTTACCGCATCCTGCGCTGAGCTGATACAGACTACCAGCGATACTACAGCAATGAACTTTAACATGGTTTTGAATGCTATTTTTATGGCGCTAAAGGTTTTTATAGATTCAGAAAATCCATACAGATTAGTCCTTTTTTCCGATAAGATACAATTACCGAACGTCACTCCACAATTAAAACAAACAGTCATCTTGCCAGTATTGCTTTATCTTTGGAGGCGGGGAAACCACAAGGAATTGTTTGGCGTACTGTTCCTCCAACTGATACCAGGTATCCAGTCGTACGCGGTTTGGGCGGCTGCTGGGTACAAGCGAACTACCGATCTCTAACGTTTGCATTAAAAAAAGTGGACTTTTTCCGGATTGTGATAAAAAAGCCAAGACAGATAATTGCTTTTGATAAATTTCCCATAGAAGATAATTATTTAAGCTTACTTCCAAAATAATTCTACGCCATTGCGAGCGGCCTTCCGGCAGTTAACCGGAACATTCGCCATGGTGGACGAAAACATGCGTGTAGGGATGTTTTTGAGTTCTTTCTTCGTTTTATTTATCAATTCTTCTTTAGTTTTCTCGAAAAAATTGTTGGAGTAGGTCTTACGCTTCAGGTTGGCCAAGAAATTCTCGATGGGTAGCAGCTGGGGGGCGTTGGACGGGTTCGCCGACTTGGTTACCACATCGATATTCAGCCGCTCCATCTCCTCCAACGATCGCTTCGAGTAGTGGGCCGACGCCAGATCCGGTCAGAACAGCGCGTCTTCACCCTTATAGAATTTCTTGATGAACGACGCAACTTTCGGCAGGCATTCCGTATTATAGATTTCCCCGTTCACGGCTAGTCCGGGGTGAAAGAAGAGCGGATTTGACATCCCGTTCTCGCTGATTGTCAGCCACAGCAGCACCTTCTTGGGGAACTTGGTGTGTGAAATGAACTTAATTTCGGAGCTCACTTCCTTCGTGGGGATGTAAAATACGAAGTCGTTGCCATATAGGGTAAGATAGGTCTCGTCGTCCATCACCACCGCCACGTCGTGATTCGCCGGGAAAATTGGGTTGACCACCTTATTTAGCCGCTGCCGCTGCGTCATTGCCTGCAGCTCCAAAACCAGTGGACGCGACTTCCGCTTCCTGACATGTATGTTCATGTTCGCCAGGCACTTTTTCACTGTTTGGCCGATTGAACCGACCTCCCGGCGATGTAGCCACTTTTCTTCTTCCTCGGTCTTCCTCTTCAGCATCCTTTGGAGCTTCTTGTCGCTCAGGGTCGGCGGCCGTCCGGAAACGGACTTTCTTTCGATGCTCTGATTGTTGCCTAATAGTGCCAAGATGTTGTAAAAGCCGGAACGGGCGTATCCGGCGTCAACAAAGTGCCGCATGATGTCTATTTTCGACGCGATAGGGTGCCGTTCTTTGAACGCGCACACTTCTGAACGGAGTTGCTTCACTATTTTTCCCATCACGGTTTGAGTTCGACTGATAGAGCTGTCAAATTTTGTCTGCTGGCTCATGGGTTACTGTGATAGATGCTGCATGGGTAGTTTCGTCAGTGCGGGTGAAGGGAAACCCATAAAAAATCGGCAATTTTTGTTCATTTTTTTTAATGCAAACGTTATGTATTCCATGCTCTGCAATGTAAATGATGGCCGGTGCACGTTATAGGAGACGGTAATTCAGTCCACATTAGATTCATTCGATTGCAAACAGTGATGGCTGATTTAGATGCTTATGCAATTAGAAGTGTACTGCGTTTGACAAGGTTGAGATCACCATCGTGGCAGAGTTGATAATAGTAGGCGGGGGCAGTGCTATTCTGAGCCGTCAATAGAGCAGTTTTGTTTTGTTGGTTGATTGAAGTGAAATTTAGTCCATTCCAGTAAAATGTTGACCAAAAGGGCGATCTTGCCAGTAGAAATCGCGAAAGGCTTGACTAACGGCTTCCGAGGCACGACTGTTAGCCGCAATGTTCCAATAGTGTGGAACAAGAGCTGAGGATTTCTAATAAACGCGTTTCAACATGCTCACGAACCATAAACAGCGATTCAGCATGGTGTTAACAGACGGTAAACGAAATATCGATGGAGCGTTCGGTAAGAAATATTGGCTCCAACAAATTGACTCGTTTGACTGTTGGGACGAAATCATATGGACGTAAGTCACGAGGAATGAGAATTCCGGTGTAGGATTCTTGAAGTTTGCCGAGTTGTCCCTTTGATGTATAATGGATACCAGCTCGTATTGATATCCGAAGGCTTCGGCAATACGGCGTGTCATTTTGTGTAGATTATACTAGAAGATTGCAGCCATTTCCGATAGCATTAGATAGTGCCCGGTGACAGCTCCAGCGCTCTCTCCAAAGATCATCACATTACTTGGATAACCATCGAATGCACCAACACTGTTTCGCACCCAACGCAGAGTTCCACGAGTCAGCAGATCCTCCAGAGAATGAACCACAATAAATTGGCACCATATCCGGACGAGATCCAACTATCTGCTGGGGGTAAACATTTAGGAATAAGCAATCCTCAGCTCCTGAATATCCATCTCCAAAAAAAGGTGCTCGATGATCCTGATGGATCTTGATAGCTTCCCAACCACCGTGAGGTACGATATTACGAAAACGAAGCTCACCAAGTAGCTGCAGAAGAGTCCACAGCTTGATGGAACCCCCGGGATTTCGCCCCCACTGGTGAAGACGATAGGAAGTTCTGCTATATTTGTTTTCTACATAAATTTTCTGAATCGGCCTGTAAGTCCGCGGCACCCTTAGGACCAAAATCGCCGAAATTTTGACCATCCCATTTGGCAGGGTTCACTGAATTGCTAAGTGAGGCTCCCGTTCGCGGCGGCTATTTATACACTGCCATTTTCCAAACTTTCAGCAGATAAGATTATTTGAATCGGCAGACAATAAACCCCTGAACGGAAGATTAATGATTGTGCGTCGATGAGAACTTATTATTGTGTTTTCGGGAGCTAAGGCAAAGATAAGCTTCTTATCTGCTTAGCTGGGGGGAGTCGGTCATCAAGAAACAGCTGGATTAGTTGAAATAAATTACAGAATTTTATTATATCTATACGTATTATCAGTTTAATCTTATTTACGTCATTGGATACTCAAAAGGACCGTTGGCGTAGCTACGCTCCAAATCGTACCAGGTGTCCAAGCGAGCTTGGTTTGGATAATTGGTGGCACTTAGACTCTCGTTGATTTCCAGATAAGCCATATTTTGATTCTGCACCGGGGCCCAATTGACATTTTGCAAATTGTTGTCGGAGTTCGGTGTCGGATTTCCGTGAAGTGCAAAGTTCGTCCACATACGAACCATGCGGTTTCGAACCGTAATAGCGGGGTTTCCGGGCAGAATTGGAGTGACCGGCAAGCTTGTCATTGACCACATGTATGGCAGTTCGTCGGCGTGTATTGCTCCTGGCCATTCTCCGAGAAGTAGAAGACGCTTCACCAGGTTCAAGTCTCCGTCGAAGCTGAACTGGTAATAGAAGGTCGAAGCAGTGTTATGTTGAGCGGTAAGTCGTACGGTCTTATCAATGGGGTAAATAAACTGCTGATCGGTGTGGAACTTTGTCCATTCGTGCATAATGTCGGGTCCAAGTGGACGATCCTGCCAGTAGAAATTACGGAATCCTTGACTGACTGCATTTGATCCAGTAGTACCTGGTGTGATGCGCCAGTAATGGGGTACGAAGAATTGTGGGTTGCGAGTAAATTCGTTCCAAACGGTAGAGTCGATTCTGTGTTCGTGGACCATAAACAATGATTCGGCATCATTGTATCCGATGATCATTGGTACCTTGTTGAAGTTGCCTGCATTCAATAGATCAATCGGCCGCTGTGTAAGGAAGGTGGGTTCCGGAGAGTTAGCTGGTTCGGCCGTTGGGACAAACTCAAAGGGTTTAAAGCCTCGTGGGATAGGAATGTCTGCCCATCCTTGCTGTAGTCTAACGAACTCTCCTTTTGGAGTGTACCGTAACAGACGTACCAGTTCCGCATTATTATTGGTTGGATATCCGAATGTGTCTGCTACGTGGCGTGACATTTCTCGTGGATTATATTGGAAGGCCCATGGAGATAGAGCGGTTCCTGACTGTGCTACTGCTTTGTGGAATAATCCAGTGGCCATGGGTGAAAGTACCAAGTAGTGAACGGCTGCTCCTCCAGCGCTCTCACCGAAGATAGTGACATTGTTGGGATCACCACCGAAAGCAGCAATATTATCGCGAACCCATCGCAGAGCTTCAACACAATCTTTCATACCCCAGTTGCCTTGGGCGTGTTCATCTCCAGTACTGAAGAATCCGAGAAGTCCCAACCGATAGTTGATAGAGACGATCACAACATTCTCCTGAACGAGGTGATCAGGCCCGTAGATCCACGAATCGCCAGAACCTCCTGAGAACGATCCACCATGAATCCAGACCATGACAGGGCGTGAACCGATGATGTTTTGCGTGTACACATTTAGATACAAACAATCTTCATCCCCATCGTAGCCATCGCCAACCAAAGCGCCAGATGGACACGAATTACGATGTTCGCCACCATCCTTGATGCCTTCCCAACCACGATGTGGCACAGTATTTCGGAAACGCAGCTCTCCAACTGGTGCTTCACCGTATGGAATGCCCATAAAGGAGAAGTAGCTGCAGAAAAGGCCACAGCTGGAGGTTACGCCCTGGATTTGACCTCCGCGTGTTGTGATGATCGGTCGGGCCTGTAAAAATGTGGATTGTTGAAGTATGTTGCTGTTAAAGAAAGACTTATTCTTTGGCAAAACTTACCGGATCGGCCTGGATGACGGCCACCCCCAAAGCTAGTATTGTCACGAGCTTCAGCATTTTCGCGCCGAATTGCAACTAAGCTTAGCGTTCATGGGCAAACCTGTATTTATAGCTTGCTATAGTCTCGCGGAAGCGGTATGAATTAATTTTTGGTATAGATAGCAGAGATAAGTTATGGTTTGATATTGTGCGAGCTTTGTTTTGCAAACTGTTCACATCGAAACCATAACTGTCGTGCGCAGAGCATCAGGAATTTCCAGAAGCGAAAATCTAATCTTCTGATTTTTTATGACGTTGTATAAGGACTAGGGGTACAGTGAGCATAACGAGGTGAAATGAGCAAGCCCCCATTCTCTTTTGGACTACTGTATGAACCGGAACTGATACACCAAACTTATCATGTGAGGTGTATATTATTTGATACATTTTTATTTTAATAATGATATATTTGGCTTTTTGAAATTTCTGCGTTTTGGAAACGGTAACAAAAGATACTGATGGAAAAATATTATACCGTTATGTGGAGCTACTTTAAACTTTGATTACTTACAAAAATGCTAATTGATTTTGATTTTGAAACTACCCTAGCAAAGGAAAATAACAACCTGGTATCATATAAGTAACAAGTTATGTTATCCCAGATATCGTTTTGATATCCGATGTTATCGCATAACAACCAATAAGCATTAGCATAAGCAGTAAATCAACCCTAAATCTACATGCTACAAGCATTATATTAGCATTACATCAACATCTTGAATGCTATCTGTTGTAAAGTTGGATTTCAAATGCTATTTGAAGGCCTGTAGCCTGTAATAAGCACTTCGAATGCAAAATAGCATTAATGAAGCATTATTATAGCATTGCAGTAATGCAGCCGTATATTGGGCCAAAAGTGGCATTAATGTTGCATTTAAGGCGACTTAATTGCTTGATAGGGTGCCGTAAAAGCGCTTTGGAACTGCTTATTGGTTACCTGGGCAATTTAGTTATCACCATTGGCTTGTAATGTTTTCATATGTTATCATTTTCAACATACAGTTTTTGACAAACGTTACTAGTTGAATGCCAAACTATAAATTTTAACAGCATATTTGAACATGCAATGATGTATTATTTTAAAAGATTTTTTGCATAATTTGAAACTATTCCAATAAATTTGCTAGCAAATCAAGATTTTTTGCATAATTTGAAACTATTCCAATTAAATTTGCTTGCAAATCAAGATTTGTTATCAAAATGTTCGCAAGTGTAAATAAAATAAAAGATTATTTTTTTATGATATTCAACGTGTATTTCTTTTTGTTAAACATTCTGTTATTTTGGCAGTTATTCAGCATTAATGATAACATATTTAGTTATCAAACAATGATAACTTGGTATTAGAATTTGTTTTCAATTTGGTATAATCCTTTGCTCGGGTACTTCGGCTTGTCAATGTTGATAGTAGTTCACATGGTACTTTGCTTCCTCAAAAGCTTTATTTTTCTGAAAAGCTACATTAAATAAGAGATCACTTTTTTCGTTCTTAAGTTAAGGGGTGTTCAAATGTGTATAAGATTGTTACCGGTTTATTCAAATAAGTAATAATTTTTTTGCTATTTTTTATACCTCAATACGTCCACATGTGCACGTATATATTGTCTATAGACTGTTCCGATAAATATAAATACACTCAAGATTAACCGTCAATTCAAAATGTGTGCAGTATTCAACCAATTCTTGGCTGCGTCCTGCCGTTTACATCCAAATTAAACTGACGTCATTTTTTTCCAATATTTCGCACGGAAGTTTCTCTTGTGCTTATGCTCTTTCTCACGAGCAAAGTAAACGGATTGTGCACAAACTGCACTGTCAGTAGTCTTTCAATCAGAAAACTGGCTAAGGAAGAAAGTGTGAGCGTCGGAGCATTTCAAATTGAATTACAGAAGTATCAACAACAGTGCTTTTTCGTAAATTCCCCGAGCCGGGTAGAAAGCCCGATCGCGCTGACCCCACAATCGACAGAAAGGTAAGGGACTATTTCAAGCATCATACTTCGGCATCAGTCCAAGATGCGGCGAAAAAGCTAAGCACTTCGGGGACAAATGTTATGCGAGACAAGGAGAGAATGGGCCAGCAGGCCCGTAGAAAGCAGAAGCAACGACAAACCTGCTGACCTAAAAAATCGGGCTGTGTTATCATAGACGATGAAACCTACACAAAACTAGATTATAAAATTCTGCCAGGACCACAATTTCATACTTCGCCGAAGGGAAAGGACGTTCGTGCATCAGTAAAAGCCATTTACACCAAAAAATACGTTAAAATCAGAATGGCGGATGCGGATGTGGAATATATCGTCCATTCCTTACGACAGACATAATGAATGGTCTAATCTATGTGAAGGAGTTTCTACAAAAAGAGTTGATACCCTTGATCAAACAGCATTACAAGCCTACAATATTTTGGCCTGATCTTGCTTCCTGCCATTACTCTAATTATGCACTAGAGTGGTACTAAAGGAACAATATCAAATTTGTATCAATGGAGATGAATCCACCCAACTGCCCAAAGATTCGCCCTATCGAAACTTTCTGGGCTTTGACGAAAGCGAAACTGAGAAAACACATGGAACCAGCGGACAGCGTTGAAAAATTTAAGAAAGATTGGTCAAAAGTTTTGAAAATGGCAGGAGAAAGCTGTGCAGAAGCAGAAGAAGAAGAAAAAAGCACTGTGCAGAAGCTTTTGAGTAGTGTCGAGGGAGGGTTAGAAAACTCGGCTACCCTACACCCCAAAAAAAAAAACGGTGTTGTTTACTATGTTTAAGAATAAAATTATCAAAAGTCACAGTAGGGTCTTTGTTATTTTAGAAAGAAAGTGTTCTTATATTTTTCGGAACAGTCTATAGCTCCAAGGCGAATGTACCTTTATCAGCTGTAGATTCCTAGAATCATTCTACCATACCATACCAGAGTGATGCAGATTTCGGAATGTTTGTGTAGAGTTCAAGTTATTGAATAATGAAGTAATGATTTAATACACTGCTTCCGATACTTATCACTTCAGAATAACGTTTTATCGTACCTTCAACCGTTGCCATACTTCTTAACCGATGACTAGTTTAAACAAGCGAGAAAAAACAACTCGTCCACTTGGACCGAGACCAGCCGTGCGAACGGACGCAAACTACCGAGCCCTTAAAGTTACCCAGCCGAACCGACTCAACCATTGTTCTTAAGCAATTCCAAATCACTTCCCTTTGTTCAAAAACGGGGAATTAGCAGAACGATTGGAACTGTAAGACGCTTCTCCATGGCACAGCCTTGGCAACACTAAATGAATTACAATCAAGCAGCTGCTTCCAGGTCAGGCACGATTCAAAGGAGCGTCTGTTTTCCACGTTGGGAACGGCTGAGCTACCGCCTTATTATTGCGCCCAGAGGACTAAATACAAAAACGAAAGTCCTGGTACTTAGCTTACCAATCAGACCATGGCCGATGTGGCCTCTACTGTACACAGAAGTTGTCGCCATTGTAATCGGTCCATGGCTTTACCTCGCCAGCCTCGCCGTCTGCGGAGAGTCCGCAGGTCGCCTTCTACTTGATCGATACACCCAGCTTGTTGCGTACCTCTTCATCTTGAACCCGTCGGTTCGTTTTCGAGAACCATTCCAACAGGGCTGTTGTCCGACATTTTTACTACATGCCCAACCCATAGTAGTCGACCGATTTTTGCGATGTGTACGATGGGAGGTTCTCCCAGCAACTGCTGCAATTTGTGGTTCATTCGCCTCCTCCACGTTCTGACTTCCATCTGCACCATCCGTTCAATTTCCATGTTTCGTGGCCGTAGAGAGCTTTCGGTCTAATTAATTTCTTGTAGATGATCAACTTTGTAGTTTGGTGAACTTTGTTCGATCTTAGCGTCCTTCGGAGTCCAAAGTAGGCGTGATTGCCAGCCATAATGCGGCTTTGTTAAGTCCTGGTGGTGCTCGGGAATTTTAAACAGCAGCATCACAATGGTCCTCCGACGTGATAGTGGGGTTGGTTGTAAGCCCTGCAAGCCGATATCGATAAATAAAAACTACAGCAACGAATAATATACAAGGAAGAGATTCGAACCAGACCAATCGGCAGGAACCTAGGTTACGGATAAAGAGTAACGATTGGGAACTCGGGACTGCCGATCTCTCAATTTCATTGGAAGTACTCGTCTGCTTTCCGACAAATTGAAGAACGGCAAGTTCGACGTCGTAGCGCTGCAGAAGGGGGCGTGCTGGGAAGGATTCCCGGAGCGTACATTTCGGGATGGTCATACAATTGTGGTGGATGCTGCTCTGGACGTGATCAAGTCAAACAAAAGTAATGTGATCGGCATTAAAGCGCGATCACACCATCCGGACGACGGACGCATTTATAGCCGTGTAAGCAGAACGGGTCACGTACCCACCATACATCAGAACGTTAGAGTATAAGCCAAATATATTATGATGAGGTCCCAAGAGTGGACAGAAATTAGAACGAAAGAAATGAAGAGAAAGTGTTGATAGTTCCGTCAGTGTACGGCAGGCTGTGAAAAATTGAATAGAAGTCTTTGAAATTGAGAGTGTTTTTTTAGGTGGAAGGTAAAATGTTATCTCCTAGGCACTCATTAGAAAACACCATTCTCGGCGAGGACTGCCACTCTTACCTAGCTATTTGGCACTGTAGTTGGAGAAAATGCAGAACCCGTAGCTTCCGGGAAGGTAAGCCTTGGTCCTCCGGAAAATAAACGGTTGTTGGTGTCATACCCTGCGAGCTAAACCGTGAACAAAATCTAGCAACGGGAAGTCATGAAGGGAATACGGACCGGATCAATTGGCGAAGACCATAGTGGCGAAAAAGGAATTGTGATTGGAAACTCGGTCCTTGGAATAGTAAATCTCTCAACTTCATCGGAAGCACATGCATGTGCTGAAAGTCCGCGGGTTCGGCATCGTAGCGCTGCAGGAGGTGTGTTGGTAGGGACCCATGGTGCGATCGTTTAGAGGCAATCATAGGGTGGCTTATGAATTGCTCCATACCATCTACCAGAGCTGCGCCCACACACGGGAGCTGTGAACAACTTTCATCGTAATGGGCGATATGCAGATGCGCGTTAGTTGGTGGGCGATTAACGAAAGAAGGTCCAGGTTGGGGATCAAGGGTCGCTTCATCAACTTAAACCAAATTAACGTGGAAAGCCCACACTCCGGAAGTACTGACGATGACAAGGACGCATTCTACGAGCAGTTCGAACGCGAGTACGGCTGCTGCCTAAGCCACGACGTAAAGGTCATCATAGGAGACCAGAATGTTCAGGTTGGTCAGGAGGAGGAATCAAGATCGACAAATGAATAGTTCAATGGCCATTCGTGACACCTTCTTCCAGCGCAGGCCCCCTTATCGCTAGATATGGAGATCACCACAACAGACGGAACCGCAAATCGACCACGTCCTCATTGATGTACGACACTTTTCCGATATTATCGACGTCAGAACCTACCGTCGCGCTAACATCAACTCCGATCACTACCTGGTGACGGTTACCACCTCGGTACGACATAGAGCTACTGAATCAACCGAATGCCGTCACGCGCAGCATCTTTAGACAGCGTTGCCGGACGAGGTCGTTAGGGCCACTCTTGACGATTTCTAGAGTACTGCCAAAGCAGCCATAAACAACGCAGCTGAGGACATCGTTAGGTCAGTAGAATGATTTGTTTGACGAGGAGTGTAGAGAGATTTTGGAGAAGAAGAACGCAGAGTGGACGGTAATACTGCATTAAGGCACCCAGTAGAACGTGGAACGCTACAAGCGGAAGCGGAAACAAACAAACTAAATCGCTGCCTCAAAGAAGCGGAGCGTGAGGAGATGGAGCTGCTGTGTCGTTCTCAAAAAACACGAAAGTTCTACCAGACGTTCAATGCATCCTGGCTTTGTGTCGCGATTCAAATTGTGCAGGGATTAGGATGGAACATAAATAAACAGAATCGGTTTAGTGGATATCGCCACCCAAAGATGTTCGACCGTTGAATCTTTGGGAGGCTTCAGAAGTCGAGATCTGAATTTTTAGCGCATGGCAAGAAGAACTCCACCTCCAGATTTCTTGTTGCAACCTTCCGTCTAGCCGGTAGACATAATACGTGTTGTCAAACAGTTGCTTCGATAATGTGTTGATATTAAGCCAGGTTTCCGAGAAGGCGTGAACATCGTAGCATGTGTCAATGCATGCCAACTGGTACTCGGCGAACGAAGTTTTGATACCACCTACGTTCTGGTAGTATAGAAGGGCTGTCAATGAGGGGGCAGAGGATTCGGTTGGCAGCGATCTGAAAGATGATGCAATATGAAGGATAATTGCCATTGATGGCAGCTTGAGGAGCCCTGTCCCCATCACTAGATCCAGGGCCGGGACGACTTTGACGGCTGGAACTAGCAAATAGAATATCATTAAGACCGGCAGAGGGCACAGCTAAATAAGAACGGTCCAGGACTTCCATACTGCTTTGTGACGTGCGTCCAAGACCGGTTAAAGTCACAGTCGATGTATGTTGATGACAAGCATAGGTGAGATGAAGAGTTCGTAGCGAACTGGCAGGCGTTGATAACAATGGTCTAGTGGAAGCATCAGCAGCAGAAAGAAGGCTGGAATCGGAATATTCATCAGGAAGAGTACGCTCTACAGAATGCGATAATTTCCTGAATTAGCTGCTTGGATAACCTCTTCGTCAGAAGTGGCATCATGACCACGACGACTACGATGAACGACGACAGGAAAAGGCGGGACTGTGTCCAATTGAGAAGAGGTATTCATGATACTGTTTACTGCGCGTCGCGGTTTAGTTATTCCTCATCCATAGCGCCATCTCCCTAAGCCGACTGAACAGTTCGGGACGTACAGCTTTCGAGTGAAGCAAGAGTCGGAGTTTGGGAAAGTTTCCAGTTCTGCGGCTGATCTGCTATCCTTAAACTCCCGGAAATAGATGCCTTTCGGCCACGTTGATGACGAGAGAGCTTTTTCCTTCAAATCTCCACTCAGTCGCATTTTGAAGGAGATGAAAGACATAGAGCTGACGTCCTTTCCGTTGGCTACTAGTCTTAAAACCTCCACGTCGTCGGTCCCAAGGTGATGCGTTTACATCGCGGGAAGTTCATGATAGGTACAGCCAATGCTTTCGGCTCGAAGCTTGATTTACGGCCGCCAAATTGCCAAGTGATGGGGAAACTGACTCGGTTGAGCCACACATGAGACGCTCTTGCGGAAGCTTTTTTGATTCTGATCTACCGAACATTAGTATTTTCGGTGCGCTTCGAAGACCTCGGCATTAATGAGTTGGAGTTGATAAGCGCTGTAAATTTTGCCGTAATTCGTTTTTCAGCTCAAACATACGGTGTTGCCGGTTTGATAATCAGAATCTGGGAGACAGAATAGTCTCGAAGGAGTAGCAAGAAAAAATCAGAACTCCATCAACAGGAAAGGGGACAAGCTGGAGTTCAACAACTTCCTAGCAATCGCCAATCTAAATGTCACCTACAAAGTGCCCAAATCATCTTTCCCCATCTATTACCTAGAACGAATGAGTTCAAGCCGGTTTTGAAAATGGCCGCTCGACAAAGGATCAGATCTTTACCGTACGGCAAATTTTCCAGAAATGCTGTGAATTCCAAGTCCCTACGGACAGATGGTTCATCGATTTCAAGGTGGAGTACGACAGAATCGAACGCATGGAGCTATGGAGAATCATGGACGAGAACGGCTTCTCTGGGAAGCTCACAGGAATAATAAGAACAACGATGGACGGTGTGCAAAGCTGCGTGAAGATTCCAGGCGAAAATCCAGTTCGGTTGAATCTCTCCGGGGTTCTCGACAAGGTGATGTCGAGTGACAAGGCCTTCTGTTCAATATCGGTCTAGAAGGTGTCATGCGACGAGCTGGGTTTAATATTTTCACGAGATTTGTTCGCTTCGCTATGGACATTGTCGGTCGAACATTTGGAACGGTGGCAGAACTGTACGCCCACCTGAAACTTGAAGCAAGAAAAGTCGGGCTGGTTGTGTATGCGTCGAAAACTCATAAAATGCTAAAGGTGGCAGCGAGCGCGACAGGGCTAGCCTAGGTAGATAGGATAATTTCGAGGTGATGGATGAATTCGTCTACCTTGGAACGGTAGACAACAACGTTAGTCGTGAAATACACAGGCGCAGCATCAGTGGAAGCGGGTCCTCCCTTAGCTCAGTCGGTAAAGGCGCAGCTACAAAGCAACACCATGCTGGAGGTGGGTTCGATTCTCGGTCCGGTCTAGGAATTTTTCGTTAAGGAAAATTTCTCGACACCCTGGACATAGAATATGATTGTACTTGCCACACAATTATACTAATGCAAAAATGGTACCTGGCATCGAAGGCTCTCAATTAATGACTGCGGAAGTGCATTTAGAACACTAAGTTGAGGAGAAGAAGAAGAAGAAGCATCAGTGGAAGCCGTGCTTATTAGGGGCTCCAGAATAAACTGCGGTCTAAAAAGATTCACCACCGTACCAAATATACTATATTCAAAAAGCTTATAAGACTGGTGATTCTCTACGGACATGCGACTTGGACCATGTCCGTAGAGGAGTTGCTAGCACTTGGTGTATTCGAAGGACGCGTGCTAAGCACCATCTTTGGTGGTGTGCAGGAGAACGATTTGTGGCGGCGAAGAATGAATCACGAGCTCGCTCAACTCTATGGCGAACGAAGAATTCTGAAGATAATAAAAACAGGAAGAATACGGGCAGGGCATTTTGCAAAAATCTCGGATAACAACCCTGTAAAGATGGTGTTCGTTTCTAACTAACACAAGAAAGCGGGTAGCTAGATGGGAAGACCAGGACCTCAACGATCGGACGAGTGAGGAGCGCAGCCGAGGATGGAGAGATGCAGCCGTGACACGAATGCTGTGGCTAGAAATTGTTGATCCGGTGTTATCTGTTTAGAAGTTAACAAAATAAATAAATAATAACGTAATATCACGCCATCATTTGACCCGTAACGCTGGTAGATCTCTTTTTCGTAGTGCTTTAAGGTGTATTAGATCTACCACCGAACCCTAGTCCGAATTAATTCAAACTAGGGAACATTTGTTTTATTGTAGTCAGAGGAACATAGTCCTTATCCTTTTATCTCTTTTGAAAAGTGACAATACTCGGATTGAGCCACCGAGAATAAGCTTGGAGTAAGGTTGGTCTGGTTAGTCAACATTTATGTCAATGCTTATTTTCTATATTGAATTGGTTATGACTAGGATTCTGGGTTCAGAGTCAAAGTTTGTTTTCTTTGCAATTTATCCGGTTTGACTGCTAAAGGGGCGCGCCTTTGAAGAGTGCTCTCATTCCTCAAAGGGTTTAAATAATGGGAACTTTCAATAAAACTCGATACATCGCCAACAAAACAAACAATGACAACTGTAACAACACCGAATTCTTCATCAATTCTCAACAACGATGAAGTAACGCGACATGCACTAAACAAAGCATAGGGGATATACTACAAAAGATCAAATCACTGGTCGCAGTGGTTTATGTCCCGAACTGTCTATTGTTCCACTGCTCATTTCACCCATTCATCCACCCTGCATAGTCGAGCCGAAATTTAAAATCACGCGACGTTGATGCCATTCCGATGGTCATATCGACAAGATTAACAAAAAGCCATCGATGTATTGCATCAGCTCGTGAAATGGCCGTCACCGGAATATTATTGCTTTGATAGCTTATCTTGGTTGGTTGCGAGATATACCTACTTCGATAACCTGAACCGAGCAAGCTTTAGTTTACCGTCGAGAGATTTCAAGAGATGAACGTCTTCCTGATCGCTTCGCTGCTGGTCTTCGTGGCAGTATCCGCGCAAGCTGGACCCACTATAAGTTCTCCGTCCGGACAAATTCAGGGCACCGTAGAATCGTGCGGACTGTTCTGTTCGTACTATTCCTTCAAGGGCATCCCTTACGCACAGGCTCCTGTTGGTAATCTTCGTTTCCGTAATCCGGTTCCTCATCCAGGATGGAGTGGTGTTCGCGATGGAAGCCAGCACGGTTCGGTCTGTCCTCAATTTGACTTGGAGACCTCGGAAATCATGGGTGAAGAAGACTGTCTGTTTCTGAACGTCCACACCAAGGAGCTGATAGGGCAGCGTCCTGTGATGGTATGGATACATGGCGGAGGATACAGTGCCGGGTTTGGAGATGCTGATTTGTACGACCCGCAAAAGTTGGTGCGAGAAGATGTGGTCGTTGTTACTATCAACTACAGATTAGGGGCACTGGGTTTCCTGAGTACTGGCGATCAATATGCGCAAGGAAATTGGGGGCTGAAAGATTGTGTCGAAGCACTGCGTTGGGTACAGAAGAACATAGCGGCGTTTGGAGGTGATGTGAATAGCGTGACGATATTTGGAAATTCAGCTGGAGGTTCGCTGGTGCACTTCTTATACCTTTCCGACATGGCAAAAGGACTGTTTCACAAGGCAATCGCCCAAAGTGGAACGGCTTTGGCTACGTTTGCATTTCAGCCAAATCCTAGATTTTACTCCGATAGATTAGCCAACATTTTCGGTTTCTCGAGCGATAGTTCAGTCTACGTGGATCAGCTGAGAACTCTACCGGCAACCAGTTTTGTGCCATTTCAAGAAACCTTGTTTACCATACCAGTGCCGAGGTTCTTGAGACCGATGGATTTCGCTCCATCAGTTGAACCTGCAAGCTCTCCAGAATCAAGAGCTTTGATCGATATTCCAATGAACTTGATGCAGTCGGGCGAGCATAGTGTTCCTATCATCTTAGGTTACAATGATCTAGAGGGATCTTTCTTCACAACTTTGGAATTTCTGTTAGATCAAACAGTCTTCGGTCAGTTCAATGATAACCCCAACCTACTGGTGCCATTTTTCTGGAACATCAACGACAACACACCTTCATCAACAGCCGTGAGCACCGCAATCCGGCAGAAGTACTTCAATGGTCAACCGATTGGGCTGGCATTATTCTTCGAATGGAGTCAGTATTACGGAGATCATCAGTTTCTCTTTCCGATTCACTACTCAGCCAAAGTTCACGGCCGTGGTTCGGCACCAGTGTACTACTATCAGTTCTCTTACGATGGCGACCTAAATTTATATAAGAAAATGCTTGGTATTACTCATCCCGGGGCGGTACACACGGACGAAATTCCATACATGTTCGAGGTGGCTACTCAGATGGGTGTAGAAGTGCCCCCGGGAAGTCATGCTCTCACTGTTAGTGATCGAATTGTTAGGATGTGGACTAATTTTGCAAAGTATAGGTAAGCTATATTAATCGTTACATAGGACCAATATTCTATGAATTTTGTATTTTTCAAGCGACCCAACTCCCAGCTCAGACCAATTGCTGCAAAATTTGGTATGGCCTACGCTTCAGGAAGGTTCTGGTGAGGTTACAATGCTTGATATAGGGCAAAACTTGGTAGTTACGGATGCATCTAATTCGGATCGTTTACAACTGTGGCAGAGTCTTCAAGATCAGTACGCTACCAACCCGTTTCTCTAGGACCCCAGGTCGAAAGAAACTACTACAGCGTGTCAACATTCGTAAATATATTTTCAGTATTCCAAGACAATAAACATTCACGTTGTTAAACTTAAGAAAATATCACGAGGTAATTTCTTCATTGGCTGTTCGGTGTGTAGTACATTGAGTCAATAAAGCATTTGGTGAAATCTCCGACCACTTCCCGATCAGGAACGGCCTGCGCTACACCATAGATCGCCATTTTTCCTTCTACAGGCTTTTCGGGGTTCTTCATGATCAGGGCGACCTTCGTACGGATGTCGTTGATGAACTTGTCAGCGATACCATCTTGGGTGTGCATGTAAGTTACGCAGATGTGGATTCTTCGAAAAGAAAGGGAAAGATAAGCAACGTTTAATGAGGCGAAAATGTTTACCATACCCAGACGGGAACTGCAGGGAGTTTAGATTCCATCCTAGAGTATTCAACTCTGCCGACAGACGGAAAATGTCGAACTGCTTTGAACCAAGCGCAATCACGCTAGTTGCTGGAGTTCCAAAAATGTAGATGTTGTCCAGTTTACGAAGTCTGAAAAATAACTCATTTGACTAACAATGACAACTCAAAACAAACGCAATCTTCGAAAACTCACTCAGTTTCAATATATCGTGCAGTATCTACTATCCGCTTGGTAGCTTCTACGTATCCTTCAACGCCAAAGTTCATCATTGTGGCCCAGGTGGCAGCAATAATACCACCGGCACGAGATCCGTTCACAGTTGGCGATCCGTACACACCGCCAGGCCATTCCGTCGTGACAGTATACTGGTAGTGGCGGTACATTTTGTCTGAGTACAAAATTACAGACGACCCCTTCGGAGTGAAACCGTACTGTAAGTAAATGAGAAAATATAAAATGATCGCTAACCTCGAGTAGTTCAATGTCACAAACCTTGTGGGTATCTGCGGAAATACTGGTAACTCCATCTACGCTGAAGTCAAACGGTCGAACATTATAGCCGGCTCGTTTCATAAATATTAGTAGGAAGCCACCCAAACAAGCATCCACGTGCACTGGAATGTTGTACTTCTTACCCAGCTTGGCAATCGCTTCAATATTATCCATAGTTCCATATGGATAGTTAGGGGCTGAACCTACCAACATCACAGTGTTGCGGTTGATTGCTCGTTCCATTGCCTTAATATCTACTTCGGTGGTTTTGGGATCGACCGGTACCGATTTGGTAAACATTCCAAAGTACTTGGCTGATTTATCGAAGGCAGTGTGTGCCGTTATTGGGAGCACAATGTTGGGCTTCGTGATGCCTTTCACATCCCGCCCAAAGTCCCGGTAGGCCTTGCAGGCCATCATGATAGACTCTGTTCCACCGGTAGTCATTGTTCCGCATGTTTTGGGCCCTCCTTTGAACAGCGTAGCCGTCATGCGTATCACTTCGGCTTCCATTTTGCAAATTCCTGGGAAAACATCCGAGTGTAGCGGATTGGTGTACGATGCCTTGCCGTACACTTCGGTTACCAGTTTCACCAAGTTCGGGTTGAAGTAGTAAACCGCTCCGGATATGTATCCTTCCTTCCATTTGTAGTGCCCGAGAGCAAGATATTCATCCACTTTCTGTAGGATTTGATCCTGCTTCAGACCGTCTTCTGGTAGAACGGTGGTGAACTGGCCGTACTGTGCGGCATCCTTCATAAAACCATCGTTGATTTTAGCAATCTCACCCTCGATCCGCCTTCGAACGGCTGGGACTTTGCGGGCCAGTTTAAAAAAGTGACGTCTAAGTCGAGAACTGAGACCTAATATTGAAATAAGATTGAATTATTGCAATGATTTTCAATTACTGGAAACACTACTTCTAAACTTATGCTCAAATGCTTTAAAAATTAAAGAACTGGACCATAAATAATTCTTCGCTCACTCATTTTTTTTAATTGTTTGGTGTCTTCTATACCAACCAATGCTTGCTTTTATGGAGTCAATTATATAAGTCGAGTCGAGTCGAGCAAAATTGCGCATTACAGAATCCGACTGAATTTGATCGAGTCGGCAATCGAACTCGACTGATTAATACAGTGTTGATTTTTTGGAATAATTTATGACGTTTATCAATTTAGCTGTAATTTTTGACAGTCCGTGAATAAGTATTGACATTTTTTTGCTCATGTTTTGTGATTTACACAAATGTTTTTGCTATTCAGAAAACCTCATTGGGACGTTGTTCCGATCGTTTTTCCGCCGAGTTGCGGTTTGAAGTATTTTTCGAAGTACAGGGTGCGAATTTTTTTTCTATTTCTTTCAAATTCCACTCACTTGAAAGTAAACATAAATAAATACACTTTCGACAGAAATTAGTCACTAGCTACACGAATTAACCCAATACTCAAGTTTGAACATTTTCGCATTCTTTTCTGCCGCACCCTGTAGTTATCAAGTAGTATATGGATAAGTGTCGATATCTATTTCAAAGATGATTCAGAACCTTCCCTCGAAAATGGCTTTCGCTCGAACGACAACACGTTAATAGGCGATTTACAGCAATAGGGCATTGCATACGACGTGCAACAGTTGAAGTGGAATATTTTGCGTGGCAGAGTGAACAACGTAGCTTGAGCATATCCACCGCATTATGTCGAATTCTGCATGCGATCACTGTGCGAATCCAATAAAAGGTGAGGAGGATTCTGTCACCTGCATGGCCTTCTGCGAGAGGATGGTTCATCTGAATTGTACTGGCAATAAAACAACGAAGCTGAACAAGTCATTCGTCAAAATCGTTCATGAAAACCCAAACCTTTTGTGGATGTGCGACGAGTGCGTGAAATAAATGAAGATGGCTCGATTCAAAACTTTTGTCTCTTCGTTCTGTGAAGCAATTAAAGCAATTACCGAAAAACAAGTGTCCATGCATGCTGAGATCAAAAGCAACTGGCTGAAAAAGGTTAACAAATCGCCCAGTTGTCAAGACAAATGACACCATTAACACCGATGGTGCAAGGACCTTGAGTGATTTCTAGTCAACCAACTCCGAAAAGGCACCACGACGAAGAGCTGGCCATCAATAAGCCGCTTCTTGGTGGTACTCGGATCGTGGCCGACACTGGCGTGGTAGCCGTCCCTGAGCCTGTTGAGCTGTCTTGAGTGTATCTTTCTCGTATCCACCCGAGTGTCCAACCGGAAGCGGTCGAAAGACTAGTGAAAGATTGTTTAGAGAGCATTGACACAGTCAAAGCCGTTCCGCTTGTAAAACGAGGGGCTGATACGTCTCGCACGACTTTTATTTCACTTGGGATTTATCCCAAGTTCCGTGAAATGGCATTGAATGCGGAAACCTGGCCGAAAGGATTAATGTTTCGTGAGTTCGAGGATCATACCTCAAAAAACTTATGGCAGCCTCAAACGAATACACCTACCATTCGGATTTCTCGCGAATCAGAAGGGACACCTGTTTCCGAAATGGATCTTCATTAACCCCAAAGCGAACGTCATACAGTAATCAGCACCACAAAACACTCTGCTCCAGTTTGCCAGAACGCACTGTCTGTTACCTCATGGCGGACCTCGAGCTACTCGACCCAGTCGTGCCAACTGTTTTCCGCCAACATCATTGCCCTGTTTCCTGCCATCAGAGCCATTCTGGTCCTGCGGTCGAGTCTGGTGTAGGGGTCTCCCAACAACCACTCTCAGACAAGTACGATAAAATTTCCACATCTTCGCTTGTTGAATTCCATCCCGTTTCCAGCGGTGTCCGGAGCGAAAGAAGAGCGGCTTTGACATCCCCTGCTCGCTGATTGTCAGTCACAGCAGCACCTTCTTGAGAACTTGGTGTGTGAAACGAAGTTCATCTCGGAGCTTACTTCCTTCGTGAGGGAAGTAAAATACGAAATGCCCTGCCAGTCGTTGCCATTCGGGGTGAGATACGTCTCGTCGTCCATCACCACCGCCACGTCGCGAAAATCGAGTTTACCATCTTATTCAGTCGCTGCCGCTGCGTTATTGCCTGCAGCTCCGAAACCAATGGACGCGACTTCCGCTTCCTGACATGTATATTCATGTTCGCCAGATACTTTTTCACTGTTTGGCCGGTTGAACCGACCTCCCGGACAAGCGCACTCGGCGATGTAGCCACTTTTCCCTCGGTCTTCCTCTTCAGCATCCTTTGGAGCTTCTTGTCGCTCAGGGTCGTCGGCCGTCCAGAACCGGGCTTTCTTTCGATGCTCTGATTGTTGTCTAATAGTGCCAAGATGTTGTAGATGCCGGAACGGTTGAATCCGCATTCCACAAAGTGCCGCACGATGTCCGTTTTCGACGCGGCGGGGTGCCGTTCTTTGAACGCGCACACTTCTGAACGGAGTTGCTACACTGTTTTTGCAATCATTGTAAGAGTTCGACTGATAGAGCTGTCAAACAGCCTTATTCTGCGTGGCGAGTGAGTCGAGACGACTCGCTCTCACATACGAGGTGACAATTGTCGCCCCGTGTGAGGTGGCTCTCCATTTGATTTGCACGGAGAGTCACCTCACACGAGGCGACACATGGGTTACTATGACTGATGCTGCATGGGTAGTTTGGTGAAAAATTGGCAGTTTTTGTCCATTTTGTTTAATGCAAACTTTATAACCGGCTTGCGATCATCTACTGCTGCTGAATGCTCTACAGGTAATTTCGAGGAAGATTCGACGCTAGCGTTTGCGTTGAGACTGAGACATTCGTGGAGTACTTGCCGACCACGATCGATGGGTTACGTCAACGAAGCGATTGACGGGCTGAATTTTCGGAGGACTAAACCAGTCATGTGTCCACATTGCACAAGAGCCGCGTGACAATAAAAAGATGAAACACGTGGTCATTCGCTACAACTTCTGACATGAATGCATCCGATGGATGTAAAATGTCATTAATAAAACAACAACAACAACAACAACAACAACAACAACTTAATTCGCGAGAAGCTGCAAGATCCAGTACATTCCGACAAGTCAACAGTTGGCAGGCTTGTTTACCAAGGGGCGGGCTCGTGGAGGTTTCGAGATGCTAAGCTCCAAACAAAGTGTGTTCGATTGAGCAGGAGTGTTAATTAGCAACCAGTGGATGACCCAGGAATCAAGAGTAACAATATCCTAGTAGTCTTAGATTTATAATGCATCAAATTTTCTTCGTTTACACCGCAATGCTTAATCAAACCAGACCAGAGGCACGGGAAGGGTTTTAGTGGGTTAAGGCTCTTGCAAAACTCATCCCCATACCCTTCTCTCCAGGAGTGTGATTGCAGGTTTCTCCTCAGATTTTTTCACTTTCTACACCACATATAGGGGTCAATTATGGAAATCGAGTCAATCGCCACTTTGCTCGACAGGTCTATTTTGCTATAACAGATGTCGAGTTTTTGTCGAGTTGGTCGATTCAATCGACCTCTCGGAAACTAGTGACTGATCTGTCATATTTTGTCGAGTAAGAGTTTGTCTTGATACGTGTTTTTACCGGTGGAGCCAGCAAAACTGAGATAAAATAGAAGTGATAGGAAATTAACCAAGAGCTCGATTCATAAGGACCACCAATGCGCCTCGGGTCGGAATAGCAAAAAGTAAATTTTATTTTTCCGTTTGAATACTATCATTTTTGAGATCTTGGATACTAACATTGGCTCTTAAGCTTAGTCGGTGGCCGCACGGAGACCTAAAAAAGTACTGAAATTTACCTTAAAACTATGATTTTGTTTCTAAAATACTTCTAAACGCATCATATCAGTACATTTGTGATTAAAAAATTTACCCCCGAGTAAAGTGGTTTATGGCAAGTGTTCTAGATTTCTAGAAGTATAGGAAGAAACTACCTAAAAGACTTTCCAGAGCTTCAGGAAGATGCCTTCAAAAAGTACAGGGAGAGACTTCCTAGAGATAGTAACCTTCTCCGAAAGGCAGGCAGAAATTTCTCAGAAGTATAAGAAGTATTTCTTAGTAGTTTGAGCCAAACAACAAAATTCTGGACCAAACATCTCTGAACGTCAAGGTTATACTTTCCAGAAGTTCAGGGAAGAACGCTCCTGAAAATCAGGAGAGGACTTCTCAGAGATTCGGGAAGTATTCTAGGAAAGAGGAGTTCTTAGAACATTCCAAAGGTTCTGAATTCCTTCAATATGGAACTTCCCAGAAGTTCAGAAATGAACTTCCCCAAAGTTCAGGAAGAAACTAGCCAGCGAGGGCACTACCAAAAATTTCTCAAAAAATCAGGAACAAACTTCGAAAAAGCTCACGACAATTCGTCTTAGAAGTTCAAAAGAAAACCTCTCTGAAGTTCAGGAATAGACTTTCCAGAAATTCTGGGAGAAACTTCCCAAAAGCTGAGTGTGAACTTCTCACAAGTGCTGGGAGTTTTTTATGAAATTCAAAAGAAAACATTTCAGAATTTTAGAAAAGCTCGAAGTTCAGGAAGAAACCTCTGCAAAGAACAGAAAAAAAAACTTTCTAGAAGAATTGGGGATACTTCTTAATAGTTCGAGCAAGAATTTCTCAAAAGTTCAGGAACAAACTTCCCCGAAGTTCAGGAGAAAACTTCAGGCCTTCAAAAGTTCAGAAGTACAGGAAGAATTTCCAACAAATTTATCCCAAAAATTCCGGAGAAGACTTTCCAAATATCACCATAAAGTTTTTCTCAGAGTTCGGGATGGGACTTATCAAAAGCTTAGAATGATAAACTCAAGGAAAACTTATTCAGAATTTCAGGAAGAAACTAACAGGAGAAGGCACTACTTACCCGTTCAAGAAGGAAATTCTTCCCAGAATTTACGTAGGAAACTTTCAAAAGTCTAGTTGAAACTACCTAGAAGTGTCGAAGTGTTCAATATCGAACATTCTAGAATTATAGAATGATGCATACTCAAAGTTTAGGAATTCACTGATTTTCAGGTAGATACGTCTGTGAAAAACAAGATGAAACATTCCAGAAGTACAATGGATATTTCCTAATAGTTCAAGCAGGATTTTTTCAGAAATTCAGGAACAAATTTCCCCGACGTTCAGGAGCCAACTTCTCTAAAGAAAAGAACCTGCCGAAAGCTGCGTCGTTCATCAAGAAATACCATAAGGGCGAAAATGCGGTGTTCAGGCCGGATCTGGTGTTCTCCTCCGTTGGAGGAGATGGAGCGGCTGAATATCGATGTGGTACCCAAGTCGGCGAACCCGTCCAACGTCCCTTAGCTGCGTCCCATCGAGAATTTCTGGGCCAACTTGAAGCTTAAGATCTACTCCAACAATTTTGTCGCGAAAGCTGAAGAGGAAAAGAACACAAAAACATGTCTACACGCATGTTTTTCGTCTGCCATGGCGAATGTTCCGGTTAACTGCTGGCAGGCCGCTCGCAAGGGCGTAAAGTTTTTAGCAAGTAAGCTTAAATAATTACCTGTCTTAGCTTTTTTATCACCATTCGAAAAAAGTCAATTTTTTTAATGCAAACGTTATGTGGCAGTTTTTTTTAATACCCGAGGGAAGTTATAAACCTGAAAGCCAAAAAAAAAACTCTTCCTCTATTCATATTCAGAAAGCAGAACACAACCATTTTTTAAATAAATTCAATGCATTCAAATTCTAATTGATTCATTTTGAGAAGAAAAGTTTACATGCTGTAAATTTGAAATACATGGCTTGCTGAGGAATTGTGCTGGTGTCAACTTCATACTATTTTGGCTCACTTTGATCGGGTGGTTCAAGTATGTGGAACGAAGCAGGGACGATATCAATCTGATCACTTGTCCTACTCGTAATCAAAAGTGTGTATTGTTGGTATTCTATATTATAGAACGTAAGCAAACTTTATTAAAAAAGACATCAAACACTTGGAGAGATTGGAGTGTATCTCTTCATTTAGCGAAGGATGGCTATATGAACATGACATTAATATGAAGGTAGCTACCCTATTTGATTTTACTATAGCCAAGTAGATTTTGAAGCATGAAAAAACAATTAATAATTAATGGTTTTTCCTTTACTTCAAAATCTACTTCCCTATGTTAAAACCAAATTATTCATACTATTCTCAACAACTATGAACTCATTCGTGACGTGGGACGATCATTTCTGAACAATCTCAGATTAAATACTTCTTAGCCCATACACGTCCGTCGCCACCTACATGTGAATGCCGGCAGAATCGACTGCCATCGGTTAAATTTCGAATGAAAATTGAACGATTAATTCCACAAATGCTTTTATACAGTTGTCACTCAATGTTTCTGACTTGAATATTCATCGTAAAACGAGGCGCCCACGAGATGTGGCATCACATATCATGTCAAAACATCGATCCAAAGTATTGTGGCGTGAGGCGAACGTCGACAAGATATGTTGACATGCGAGCAGATGCCCCCCCTTCGCCACATCAGTGGGCGTCTCAACTAAGTTTATTATCTTTTGCAAAACACGAGAAAATTGTGTATGTACAGTAACGTTATCATTGATTTCAGAGGCAAAGTTCTCACTTCATAATAAGACAACTAACTGCACTACCCGAAGTAAATTTTCTTTACCAACCCTGTTTGGTTAGTTTGGTAGGTTCTTATTCACTTGCAATCGCCTTAAAGCATTATTTTACTACCTATTCAATTTGCATGACTCTCATTATCTACAAACTAACATCAAAATACTGCCATCTGAGTGAAAAATAGCCCTGACTTAACAATTAATTCATAAAGAGATTGCAAAACAGATCCCGTACTTCGCCATTCTTCGCCTAATCTGCCGCGATCAAAGTGCAAGTGAAGTGTTACACAAATTTATCTTATCTTAAAGCTGCTGCCTGTTACCTACACTTTCCAATAGGTACTCACTTTCATCTTCGCTCAGCAGTTCCCATAGCCAGATCGCTCCCAACACCGTACTGGTCGTAATGGCCACTATTTGCCAGGGTGCTTTTCCAGCTAAGGCACGATCCACCGGTCCGGTGACCAGATTTAAATGTAATTTCAACATAACGAGGAATGTTCACCGAAAAACTCGTATACCTACAATGAAAATATTTTCAAATTGATTGTCGTTACCTATAAAATTACAAATAAAATCAAATAATCAACTTAGACTACCCATGGAAGGTAGCAGTTCTTGATAAGCGAATGGTATGTATGATAACTGGTAAGTGCTGATAACTCGGTTGATCACCCAACGATTATGGAGTAACGGAGGGCTTTGCTTGCTTTACACCATAATACAGACTTGAAAGTAATTTCAAATAATCATACACAGAAAGTTCTTTGTTCGCATCAAACAAGAGAGCGAAGGACATTCCTTTGATTGTTTAAGGTTTAATTCAGTAGATTATTTCTGCTACATACCTAATGTTGACTAGCTTGATATGGAATAACTAATGCTTTTCGGAACTCGTTCACCTGATGACTGACTGTCAAAATTACTTGAAACTGCACTTTCGGAATTTCGGCGATAAACAAACCTTAACTCACATCCACATATGAAGCTTTGTTATCATTCTTGCTAGCAATGTAGAACATAACAAGGTGAACGAGAAGATGATATGGATGTGTTTAGTTGACCGCAAAAACGTAAACACACACTCGTGTTTCATTTTACTCAATTTTTGAGTACAATTGTATACTATCTCTTTTTCTCACACGAAAATGTTACTCAATTTTCGTTAAAAAGTGGATCAATTCAATTTTTGAGTACTTTTTACGAAAATTGAGTAACATTCCGTTAGAGAAAAAGAGATAGTATACAATTGTACTCAAAAATTGAGTGAAATGAAACGGGAGTGTAAAGCATTTTACGAGCAAGAAGCAAGAAGCGGCTGTGAATGCTACACTTACCGAAATAAATTTTCGATATTCATAAGATTGCAGTATGACTTTTTACTATGGAAGAATCCAGGTAACGCAAAAGTGAGGTTAAACGTCGTACATGTCGCTCGTTTAAAATGTTTTTTCGAGCTGTCTAAGCAAAGTAATTAGTGATGAAAATGTAGAAAAATCGACGATGATGACTTTACAAACCAATTCCATATAGTTTGGAAAATAGACAGAAAGTTATTATCAATTTTAGTTTTAGATACTACGATAGTTTAACCTCAGTTTAGCTTTACTTGGATTCTTCATTAAGAAATCAGTATGAATTTCATAATTTAGCCTTATAGTACGTTCACACTACTGCTTATATTACGTGATATAGAGTCTTGATATCAAATGACATGTACATTATTTCCAGTGAAAACTAGATGTATAGCTGCTGATATCAAGATACTCTATATCACGTAATATAAGCAGTAGTGTGAACGTACTATTAAGGCTGGTTTAAAGTTCGGGGAAAGCATCACGAGATTTGGAAACGGGATTTCGATCGGGATTTGGCTCGGTAAGTTTTTCAGATGACGTTTCTCCACATTTCTCTACACTAAGTGTTGCTTGTCGTTTTGCGTCTCAGGTTTTGCGTTTTGTTTTCGTTTGTGTAAGTTTTTTCTTGCCAGACCGCAGTTTTGAAGACCGCCCCGGATTTTTCACAAATCTTTAGTGCGTAAACTCTAGAATTTTACGAATTATCTTATTTAAGTTTACTTTAACGATGTATGTTTTTACCTATTCGATTTCCTCAAAGTATCCCAGTACTTCTGGCTCTCCTGAACACTGATGGATTTATTATGTACAACTGATTTGTTGCAAAATAGCATTTTTAGCTATTTTGTTGAAATACTCCTTGCTTGTTATTTGGTATAAGCAAGGATGTTTTGAAATTTCTTCAGGTTTCTTTTATTTTGGAATGAACTCTATATTTTATTCATCCAATATTTCATCCTGGGTTAGCTGGACAAACCCATCAAAGTCTTCGATCAAATCAAAATCGAAAAAAAAACTGTTTCCGAACTCGGCCTCTTTCTGGCATACTAATATTTTTTTTCCCTGTTCAAGTTCAAAATTGGAAAATCCGCCCGGAATTAAACCGGTATGATTTGTTCCCGCCAAAGAAGTAGTGTGTAGAGATGAATTTCATTTCCAAGAGTAAATCTCGCGAATGGGCTTACACTTCAAGAAAACTGTAGTTTTTGTGTAGACTTAATTTCAGCCACGGGAATTCAAATCCCGGGCTCCATTTAAAACACACAGATGCCTGAATCCCGTGACGCTTTTCCCGAACTAGCGTTATGAATTATTATGATGTTGAAAAAATAAAAATGTGGAACAACCTGGATTCAAACCTTGAACGTTGAGGTTATGGGCCCAGTGATTTGGCCTCATATCAACACTTGTATTTTGGAAAGCTTAAAGGCGTACAAGAACAACGACGTATAAAACAAAATCCATTCATAAGTCAGCCTTATGCAATTCCAAAGCATCGTTCATAAGTTGAACCTAATGAAATTCTTAAGTCTATTTGCCTGAGTGTACATAAATATCAACAAAACAACAAAATCCGCCTATCTCTTGTCATCTCTTAAAATGACTGAATAGTTATTTGCTTGGGTTCTTATGTATAGTTCACATTGCGGAGTTGTAACATGAACATGATACAAGGGAGTTATAAAATGTATCAATATATATCAAAATAATATATTCAAACTACAGAGCTATAGCATGACAAAATTCTTGTAGTAAAAACTACCATTTTACCCGACTACGCCTCTTCTTTCCTTTTCTGGCTCATGCAGCCTCCAAATGATTTTCCTTCCTACTTGCGCTACCTTGAGCTAAATGGTCTTGTAGTTTATGTGCGTTACACCCCGTTCACACTACAACTTATATTAATAGGGGAGCGTTTATTAATTATGTCACGCCAAAAGTGACTTTTTAAACACGCCCCCCCCCCACCTCCTTGTCACGTTTTTTGTATGGATCTTAATTTTTTTTTCTATATGAAATGTCACGTTTAATCGCAGACTGAACCGATTTTTCCCATGCTTGATTAAGTTATCTCTAACCACTTTCGGCAACCGTAAAAAAAATGAAGTGAATGTTATGCATACATGTTCCAAAACCCAGCAAAGTAACTTCCCACACTAGGACACAATACATGGAGGTTTCTGTTTGAATAAATTTGTTTTTTTAAATAACAACATTAAAATTACTCCGTCGGGGCACATTGGGTTTAAATGTGAAATTAATAGCTTTTACTCAAATTGTTTAATAATCTAAAATCTACTAATACGCTCAAAAAAGTTTTTTTTTTAAAATAGTGTTTAAAAAAAAGTGAAAGTGAATCTAAAATTAGATACTGAGTAATGTTTACTTTTGACAGGTGACCTAGTTAATCAATAATGAATAAAAGTTCGCTCACAATAGCTACGGTGACATAAATTCGACAGAAAACCTATGGGATAAGTGACAAATTAACGCAAACGCATCCGCAACGTGCGATTCATGAAATAGCAGCTATATCATGTGCTACGTTACGTGATATCACAGAGAACCAGAGCTCAAAAATATCATATTCAATTCTGAAATTGCACCATAACTGAGACAAAATATTAGTCATCACGTACTGTTCCTAGCGAACATGAAGTAAACACAAATTTGCCTTCATGAATCTCTTGTGCAAGGTGAATCAACTTGTTTTGTGTTGCTTTACTTTCATTATTCATTCGTTCCAGAAAGCAGTGAAAGTACATAAGCGCAAACAACTCATTCAATTTTAACGTTCTACCGTGAAGAAGAAATAACAGTCATTCATTTGGAGAATCAATGAAGTAGAAACACCAACACTTCTCGAATCGATCCTGCAAAATGCCTTTTCTCGATCTCGAACCACAAACTCTGTAGAGATTTCGGCCATTGCTCCGCCTCTTGGTTTCCTTTGCCTTCACCCATTTCGGGAATATTTGAAAGAAAAAAAATCCTGTGGCAGAAAAAATCACTCACGAACGTGAAAATGAATGACTAGTTAACAGAACATTCAGTCAAGCAACCAAAATCTCTTGACGCTTCAATAGCCAGGCATGCGCTTTGCTGTTGTGTGAATGAGTTGTGTGGATCACATGGACAACAGAATGAGTGAGCACAGCAAAATAACTCGACACGAATGTATTGCGTGACTGATAAAATGAAATGAAAAGAGCGAAAATTGTACACACTGAATATTTTTTTTACTCGTCGTTCACATCGATTGTCAATTTGTTCGAGCTCTGCAGAGAACAGACATCCAGGCTCGACCATTTTTTTCCCAATAATACTGTGTAAATTTTTAAAAGCAAACTGTCGGAAAATCAACGCCGCCTAGTCTAGGTTTCACCAAACTAAAATTGACAGACTGAAAAATCTCAAGGCACAAAGGTAGCGCCATCAACATACGAATCACCAAAATTAACGGAAACCAGTTGTAATTTTAAAATGGCAGTTACAGAAATTTACACGCGGCGGGCACTATAACATAACAGTGAAGTATTTATGTCTGTTCTCTGTGGTGATATCCCATACATTTGATCTGTCAATCTATATTAAGAATAGTACTTGATATAGTTCATATCATCTCATTTACTTGATATAATTCTAGAAGGTTCCAGTGGTTCGCAACCCAGCTGCGTTAGAGCTGGGTGATATCATTCAATCTCAAATGTAACTTTTCTTTTTGATTGAATCAAAACAAAACACAATTTTTCAATTGGAACAATTCCACCGTCATGTTGTAAAGGAAATTTGAAATCGTTTTGTTTGATACACGTGCTGAACGTGTACATTTAATGAAACAAACTGAATTGAAATTATTACTACCCATCCATATTGCAGATTTTATACCCAATTAGACCACCGACAGAAATACTTATTCATATAAAAAAATGTTCACATATTGATTCATTTTACAGGTAATTTTTTTTTGCGAGTACGTATTTCGGGGTACTGTATCGGATGATTGGTTTGTTTTCTGGGTTTTCCCTTGGTAAATCAAATGTGAACTAGTTTTTTAACTATCCTTTATTTTACCGAAATTCTAAAAACCAAACCACATGGCAAACTTGACCTGAATTATTCCTCACTCATGTCGGTTTTGATTTTCATTGCATATTGGCAAGAATCAAGGAGATATTTTGATGCTATGACGTTGCCCTTAATTTTCCGAATTGGAATATGCGGAAATCAGGGAATATGCGGAAATGTGTTTATTTCTGATCCCAATGAAACTCATCCTATTAGAACAAATTACAAGAACAAATAGTTCTTCAAAACTGTATTTCATCAAAATCTGATCTTTCTGTCTAGAACATGGAATGAAGATCAGTTTACTTAGTTTTTTTTCTGTTTTCTTCATCACCATATTTACAAACGTCAAACTATATCACGTCAGTGTAGTGTGAACACCTCCACTTGATATCGATATCAACTTGCTATATCACGTAATATAGTACGTAGTGTGGACGTACTATAACTGTCGTACCGAAAACGGAAATGGACGTCAAAAATAAGGGAAATTGTCCAGGAATAGTTAGTGATTATGCCGGCACACAAACATTTAATTTGTGTTTATGAACCAGGGGGTACGTCACTCGGCCACCATGTGTTGACACCTTCAAAAACACAATCGAATCGATTGTTTATTTTCTCATTGTTTTGTTTCCTCTCGCTAGGGGAACGTTCAATAATGATGTCACGCAAAAAGTGACTTTTTAACCGCCCCCCCCCCCTTGTCACGTTTTTTGTATGGACCTTCAAATTTGTTTTGTATGGATTGTCACTTTTTCCCAACCGCCCCCCCCCCCTCCCCCCTTACTGCATGACTTCATTGTTGAATCTTCCCTAGCACTGAAGTTATTTATATCGAATTCGATTTTGAACCTAGGTTGGAACCAGTTCCAGCCTGCGATACCCGAACGTATTGTCAGTGCAAACCTCCATCCGATACGAGTTACAAATAAAACCATACACACTGACGTTTAACACACAACAAGCCGACCCAATTTTGATACCCGACCCAACTTGGAACTGGATCAAAACCGAATTCACTATTGGATGATGCATAAGTGTGCGTGTAATAAAGGTCAAAAAGGTCCATGGTCGCCAATAAGCATTAATTTTCGATTGAAGTATTGACAGATAAGTTGAAACACAGAAACGCCTTCCGACACACTCAAACACAAACACAACGTGACAGAGCGAATAACCCCCCGGTGTTAACACATTAGTATTATGTGGAATTGAAAAAATAAATCACATTAAAATACCCTATTGTATTAAGAAAACAGACGGAAGATTAAAGTGCAATAATCAAGGACTTGATCTACCTTGTCATTGGGTAGATCCAAATATGCGTGTCGCTTAGTTCAGCCGCCGTCCGTCAACCTATCGATGCAGCCGCCGCCTGTCAACTGATCGATCCAAGACGCAAACCACACTCACACGCAACAAAACGGTCGCCAAGCTTTTATAAGAAGGAAAATTCCACCCACCCACCTCCCTTTCCGTTAATGTGTGTTAGTGTGCTACCTACTGTTCCAGGCAATAGCACATGGTTTTTCCTGGCCCCACCCGTCTTCATCGTCATCATCATCATCGTCACCGACGCCGTCTGCGCCATTCCTTCACACAAAACTGTCTCACCGCCAAACTGTCGTCGCTACGTCTGAAGCACACCAATGTAAACGGCATGATCGGTGTGCGTGTGTTTTATCACACTGTAGAGCAAAGGAAAACTGTTATCATCAGCTCATGTGGTAGAGTTAGAAGCAATGCTGCCTACCACCGTCTTCGTCGTTTGCTGTTGGTTGTTGGGTGGAAAATCGATACGGTCTCACCAACACACAATAATAGCCAGTGCGAGTAGAATACCAGGCACGGTGTGACACGGGCGCGCGATGCTTTTCTGCTACCGTTGCATCGGAAAAGTGAAAATTTTCGCACCAGTAGCAGATTTGACGTTTGACTAGCAGCAACTTATCCTGGAGCGAGCAATTAGTGAACGCGTCGCGGTTTTTTCTTCATTTACCTGAGGTCCCTGGCGACTGGCCGAGGTATTTGGGTTCGATTTTCCACGCATTAAACAGGGCTTAGGAATTTTTGAGTGTGAAACGGAAGTGTCGAAATGTGTTGGAAGTGACGGGATTCTTGATGGGAAAATTAGTTATCGAAGGAATTACTTGCAAATGTGCCGGTGAGGCTGAAAAGGTTCCATTTCTGTGACTTCGCTTCTAAAAGGTTACAAAGTGTTAAGAATTCCATTTGTAACAAGTGTGAAAACGAGGACGGAGCAGAAATAATATTTGTGTACAGATTGTATTTTTAGCTCGACAGGATTGTTATTAAATCAATAATTCTTTTTTCCTTTCGGTGAACCTCAGAGTAATTGGGAATCAGACGAGTGTGAGGAAAAATTGGAGCTAAAAAGTAGCACACTGGTCGAAGTTGAATTTTCCTTTGAAAAGGATACGGAAATGTCAAATGACATAAGTTGGGCCAGCTTCAAACGACTCCTGCCCTAGTATCCAAGACGAAGTGGTTGCTTTGCTCTGTTTAAATTTATGTGAGTGTCTGTGTGTGTAGCTGGTACAAGTAGAAGATTGTGTATTGAAGGCGGAACCGAGTGTTGAAGGAAAGCAGAAAAATTCAATGAACAGAAGTGAACCACCAAATTGGATTATTTTCCGACGAAAACAACAGCTCGCATTACGGGAGGTAGCAACATACCTGCTAATTCCCTGATTGCAGCCATCATCGCCTCGTTCCGGTGGTGTTTTTGTCATCCAGTCACCGATGTGTCCACCAGTCACCAAGCTTATCAATAATTTCCACGCAGAGCCCATAGAAGTTGTGGCTCTTCTTCTTTCCTCCGTGTGTCTCGTTTTGGGACCGGTGCCAAAATTCACTCATCGTCACATTTAGCCCGCTTTTGGAAAATAAAGAACATCAAGCCAAAGGAAACGACAGAGCAGCAGCAGCAGCAGCACAAAGGTAGCGTATATATGCAATTCACCTGCAACTTTTCCCCTGACAAGCGTGTTGACAAATCACTGGTGCTAATTTCGGTATGACTTAGAAGGTGGTCTGTTTCTTTCCATAGCCTTGGCGGTTGCATAACCGGCTTTTATTCGTTCCATTCTGCAGATATTGTGCATATAGTTGGAAAAGCCAAGGTCGTGTCCAGGTGTTGAAAATGGACGCATTGCAAACCATATTATCACAGGGATGGTTCGCAACTAGATCTCAACTCAGTGTTCTGGAGCATTTGTATGGTAATTGAAGGGAGATTTTGATCGCTGCACCGTTTGTGATTACATATTATTATTATAATTGTCAGGCACGTACAGTCATTATTCACGTCAAGAGAGAGATCATGAGAGTTTCAAGCATAATTAAATATTGTAGCTTCGTGTCGTACTGCAACTGATTCGATGATTTGATATATTGTTTTTTCACTCTAAAGGTTGACTAAAAGTAAATTGGAACGCACAAAAGGACCTGTATTAAGTGATCCAACATGTTTATAACTCCATTAATGGTTGCTTTAGAATACCTTTATTAAAACTTCAAAGTTACAGCATTAGATGGTTACACTTCTCCAGTTCTGGAAACTTCCACTTGATGGAGAACACGAAATCAGCGCGTTTCTTCCATTTTGCCCGCATTTGCTGGATGTCTTTCACTGCCCCGCCGCTTCGTTGAAGTCGCTGCTTTGAAATTGCCCAGTATTTTTCGATTGGTCGATAGTCTGGGCAATTCGGAGCTTTACAATAGGAGTTATTGTTTGAACAAACTTGGAGTAGTGGCAGTTGGCCAAATCGGGCAAAAAGATGACTTGCGGATGAACGACTATACACGCTTTTTCAGGCATTCTTCTATGTAAACTTGGGATGTCACCGTCGTCCAGTGGGATGAATTAAAAAAACCAGCATTAATCCACCGATGGTGAGATTGAACCCTTCTTGCATTTCATCAGAATTACGAACTCAAATGTGGCCAATATTGTACTGGATACACATTTTCATCAGAAATTTCAGGAAGATCCAAGAATATTCGATATGTCATACATTCAGTTTTTAGAATGAACTATTTGTCAATCATGGACGGATTGTTCATCGATGTGATTAAAATATTACCATTATTGATCTTTAATGATCTGTTTATGTTATTTATATAGAAGGGGAAATTACATAAATATTAGAAATTTCATACAATTAGTTCATAGAATGCATTATAAGACAATCCTAAGCGTCAATTTTGATTATCGATATGGATTTAAGATGCTTAATAAGTACATATTCGTTGAAAATAGTAAATGGAGACTTTGTGTAATTTTCGAATATACTCGTTGCAGTTCAAAACCAGACCACTCGAGCCAATCGATGCTGCTCTAATTCTATACAGTCGCATAGTGTGGCTAGTCCGCTGTATGTGCTATACAACGCTCCAGATGCGACACAATAGAATGCAAGCGGCATCGATTGGTGTGATTGGTCTTGTTCGGTTTTGCACTGCAACGAGTATATTGTCATCTCACAATTATGTGCTCTCAGGTATTGTTTTGGTCATATCTCCATGAAGGATTATCCAATCATAATGAAATTTTGACCAGTTATTTGGAGATTTCATAGCTTTGATTTGGAACCAACAAAACTAAAATCGGTATACAAATAGCTCAGTATGTAATCGGAGACTAAACTGTTTGATTACTATTATAATAGGCCTTCAAGTACTGTTTCGTTCATATCTTCGTAAAGAAATGTCCGAATGAAAAAAAAATCAATAGCGTTCTATGGGAATGTTGTAGCTTCCATTTGCCGTCAACAGAACTGAAATCGGTTCACAGATGGCTGAGAAACCGATGTGACATTATTTGTAACGCACACACACACACACACACACACACACACACACACACACACACACACACACACACACACACACACACACACACACACACACACAGACATGTGCTCAGTTCGTCGAGCTGAGTCGAATGGTATATGACACTCGGCCCTGTGGGCCTCGGATAAAAAGTCGAGTTTTCAAGCGATCTTAATACCCTTCTATTGATGTAAGAAGGGTAAAAAGTGGGACATTGGTATTTGCCGCGAAACAATAAGGTGTGGCCCATTGTTTTCTTCTACAATGTTTTTACATTTTTCAACTTGTTTTTGTGTTAACAAATTTAATTTAAGGGGTTAACGTTTAACAGTGTAGCCACAAATCAGGACATCTTCAACCGATTGTTGGTACTTTCAGACTCACTGATTTCTTCAATGCAATGAAAGATTTCAAAAATGAAATGCAAGCCTTTCAGAAAAAAAGGCATAGCAATTTTTTAAAGAACCTGAAGTTTTCAACAACGAGGTGTCAAATTCATCCGACGATGGAGATTCGGAAGTTGAAGAGGAAGATTCGCAGTAGAACGATGGACTTTATTTTTGTTATTATATTAAAATAATCTTCATTATGTAATAAATTGGACATAGCAAGTATAAATGTTTATTAAAAGAGATGAAAAAATCACTAACAATGCAAAAATTTGAACATAATTTAGAAGAATATCAGTTATTGAATAAATAATCGTTAAGTTTAGCTGCTAATACCTGATAACCTGTAATCTACACATCCTCGAAGATAGCTTAAAAAAATCATTAAAATCGACGTAAATCCTTTAAATGAAGAGATAATGATGAGCTGTCTTCTATAAAGAAGTGTATTTTTAAAATACCTTAAACTTTGTAGAACAAAAAATGCTATGTATGTAACTTTGTAAGGCCTGTACTCGAAAAAAAATTCACCAGATCAAAGTGTTCGCCAAAAAATTATTTTAAGTCGGATTTTCTTGAAACTTTCAGGAAATGAACATTATAACTTTATTCAAATTCCTTCTTCAATTCTTTCTTCTTTCAATTCTTTCTTCAACTCCAGCTCCTTCTTAAACACATTGGACGATTTTCGAACTTTGGCCTTCATTATGGCCCAACATCTTTTCATCGGACGAATCTCTGGTGAATTTGGGGGGTGGGCGGTTGTTGGTACAAAAACAACGTTATTGTCTCTGTACCAATCCAACGTCGATCGCGCGTAATGGCATGATGCCAGGTCCGGCCAAAATAATGTCTCGCCTCCGTGGGACGCTTCTGGAGGCACTCGGTGCGGCAAATTTCGCTGTTGATGGTACCCGTTGTACGGTTTACTCAGTTTACATTGGCATATGGCCTGCCAGAGCAAGTATTTTTTGGCGAATTTGTCCATTTTGTTCATCCTTGTGTCTTTCGGAACATCAAACCGTGATTTGGAACGTAGAACTCCAGACCCGGTATCTGCTTTGCGTCTGCCTTGATGTAGGTTTTGTCATCCATAACCACACACATCGGTTTCGTTAACCACTCTCGATACAGCTTCCTTGCGCGGGATTTGGCCGCCGTGTTTTGTTAATTACGCCGGTTCGGTGCCTTGTGGACCTTGAATACACGAAGCCCAGCTCGTTTCATGGTTTGCTGAACGAACCAGGCGGAACACTTTGCCTTCAAAGTCGCGTCGTGAATCAAAAGGTTCGGATTACACTTGAAATAATCCAACACCTTCCGGGCCTTCACAGGGTCAGCTGTTTTCGATTGTCTTCCACTTCCAGCCCGCCGCTCGGTCGTCTGGAACGATTTTACTGTAGTATACATAGTATGTGTAAAGCAAATAATAAAATGATTTGCAAGATTTAAGAGTGTTACCTTACCCTTAGATTTGGGTATAATCATTCAATATGAGTATGTTGATTTTAGCGTGAAATGAAATAAAAAATTGTAGTATGCTATGTAAAAATGTTCTGATTTTGCAAGAATAAACAAAACCAAGGTAACGCATAGTTTTACATACGAGCTACCTGAGTTTGTTCAGCTCATTCTTGTAACGAACTTTGCCAGCGACGGAGGTAGCAGTAACTTCAAGCTTCGCGTTCAAACAACGCATTCGAGCAACGGTGTCCGACAGGCGATTGGATTCCAAAGACGATCGCCGTGGAAAACAGGTGTCCCGCAACAGCAGCAACAACAGTAACGACGGAATCAAACCAGTCACCCCAAGCGAACGATTTTGAGAGTTGGCGTTCGACTTGGCGGGCGGTGGTTCAACAGAAGTGGCTTACAATGGACCATCTGGAAGCAAATCGGTTCGTTAGAGCACGAGATTCACGACAATGGCACAGTCGGTACGATGTACGAAGAAACAAAGAGGTAATTATCTTTTCTACAAGCAAATGTCGGCCAACTTCTCAGCGTGTTTCTAGAAAAGTCTAGAATCTGTTAATAAGATAATAAACAGAAACAACCTCTGATGAGAAGGCAGAGGTTGACGAAGCTCATGCTGGTTTCTGATGTGAAGGCAGAATACCAACTCAATCAAAAAAAAAAAGAAGGGTGACTAAGTTCATACTGGTTTCTGATGAGAAGGCAGAAAACCAACTAACTCTGAACCAAAAAAGTGTCAATCCCGTAATCCGCTAAACTGGTACAGTTTTAAGAATTTGTTTCAGAGTATTATGTCGTGGTATGGAAAATGTTACAGCTGCAAAATGCACTTACCGGCGATGCGAAAGACTAGATCGACCAAGAAATTGTCAACAATAATGACTACGATGTTGCCTGTAGGATCTTGGAAGATGCATACGAAGATTATTATTGGACACACACATCGATGCCACAATGGACTACTCAGAAGTCGCAAAGGACAATCGTGGCAGGTCCATCTCGAAGCTGGTTGCGATTTGCGCTAAACACAGCGAGGTTTGGGCAGGTCACGGGTTCCCAGTAGAAAGATTCGCCGAGCTGGTACTGGTGAATGTTACACGCAAGAAGCTTGACGCTGGAGAACTGGGAGACAAGTTCCTGTGGGAACAGGGTCGTTTTCTGCAGCGCACACGGTTCCAGCAGTAAGAAAACTAGGTAAATCGGTGCCGACCAGGAAGGGCAATCTATGTTCGCGTTTTAGTTCAGGCTTCCTGTCCGGAACTAAGCTAATTAATCCTCAAACCACAATCGATTCATCCAATATGGCGACTTTTCCGACTTGCATTACGAACAAGAACAATGTATGGTGGTGTAATCTAGAGTCCCTATAAAGAGTCAAATGGAAGCAGTGGCACGTGCAGTAATACAGGGCTCCACAGAAAAACGCGTACGTACACTTGCACACCACAATTGGGTCCTTTAAGGATCATTGAACGACCTAATAGAATTGGCAAGTGAATACGGAACGGAATTATCTAATGAAGAGGAGTTCAAGAAAATGCAAAAACCTCAAGGATCAGCTTCAGTTGAAGTTATCACTGGTGATGCAGACAGATGACAGAATAAATACGGGCAAATTTTATATCCGTAGCGTAAATTTTATATCCGAATGGTAAACAAGGATTAACTAAAAAAGCCTGTTGGCGCTGCGAAAGTATTCACCATGGTCCTAGTCAATGCCCATGCATCGTCAAGATTTCTCTCAACTGCAACAGGCAAGGGCACCTCGCTTGATGCTGCCTCGATGAAAACCATGCAAGACCTTTCACGTCCTCCACGTAAAATTGCAGCTGTGGGGGCGACCCCGGCGTAGAAGGTTAATATCCATACCTCTCACGCCACAGTTACGAGTTCGAATCTCACCCCCGGACAAGTTATGCGAATACCTAAAAGGTATTTAAGTGACTACGACGGGAGATGAACCAGCCCACGGCTGAAGATCTCGATAATAAAAGAAAAAAAATTGCAGCTATCAAGAACGAAAAAGAGAAAATGGATACCACACCAGTTGATGTGAGTGAAAAAGGCTAATACATTCTTGACGAAACAGATATATTGGTTTCTGAGAAATTGATTGATAACAAAAAAAAGAAAGAAGTACCGATATTATTCACGAGCAGATTTGAAATTTTTGTATTTATTTTTGAACAATTCGTCTCAACATCATAAAATCACGAAGAAGAGTATGCTTTCGTTGTTGCACGCGTGGCCGGAACACGTGTAGTATTTTTTGTAGATTCAGGACAACAAGTTAATACAGTCACCAAGTGACCTTCGATAAAATCTTTCAAAAATAATCACCCCATAACAAGATAATTGACTTGCGCTATTACCCAGATAAAACTCTCAGGGCTTACGCGACGCACACTGATATCAAGATAATAGCTACATTTTTCACGGAGCTGTTCATATCCAAAGATTGACCGGTCTATACAAAGAAATTTTATGTGATTAACGAGAAGGAAGCTTTGTTCGGATTCAATACTGAAACCGGGTACAGTGTCCTTGCAGTAGGTTTAAAATACCAGTCGGTATCTTCAACGACAATACATATTGGCCATGTGAACTTGCATCAGTGAACGCAGTTTGTAAATCACCCGTAGAAGAGTTTCCCAAGTTTTATGTACCACCTGTTGTTTTGTACTACGACAAGGATATGCCGCCGGCTAGAAATGTTTTTACTCACATCCCTGCCGCATACTGACTAAACATAAGCTGAAAGAATTATTATCATCCGGCATAATAGAAGTTGTTACCAAAGACATGGACCGTTCATTCTGTTCGTCACTACTGGTTGTATCAAAAGGACGGGACGGCGTACGACTGTCTATAGGCTTAAGGGTTCTTAATAAATGTATCCACAGAACTCCATTCAGTATGCCCACATTTGAGTAAATTTTGATGAATCTATATGGAGCCAAATGGTTTTCAATGGATTATAGAAGATGAAAAAAATCAGGCCATCAAACGTTTTCGGAGACCATCAAATCAAGCTAAAGTCAAAAATGTCATGGGATTAGTCAATTTAATAAAAAAAAAATGTATATCCAACGTGCCCATAAAACGTGACATCTCAGGGAACTGGCAAGAGCTATCCACTTCTATTGGTCATGCGAGCATGATAATGAATTCGAATATCTCACTCACAACTACTGGAAGACAATTCAATGGTTGGGATACTATAATCGAGATGACGAACAAAGCTTTTTGTGGATGCATCTCCGTATGGACTTGCATCCAGCAGTACTTGTCCAGTTTGATGCAAATTCAAAACCTTGAGTGATCGCGTGCGCTTCTAAAGCACTATCAGCTACCGAGGTGAAATACCCTCAGACACAAAAAGAAGCCCTTGCAATGGTGTCGGTTATTAGAAAAATTCTCTAAATATCTCATCTATATCCAATTCACGGTAAGATCAGACGCAGACTCTAATGAATTCATATTCGGAGGCCCACATAGCATTGGAAAGCGAGCAGTTTCTCGCGCTGAGGCATGGGCGCTCAGTTTATAACCATTCAACTTTAAAGTAGAACGATTACCAGGCATCACAAGTTTGACCGCAGCACTATCTAGAATTGTCCAAGATCCAAAACCAATAGAATCGTTCGATTGTAGTATCAACGACCGCCACCTTCTTTTCTCACTAGATGCAGGATCCATGAGTCACATGCGAGGGAGATCAAGAGCAAATAGATATCAGAGAATCTCTCAAAACTGGACAATGCAAAAAACAACATCGTTGTTACAAATCTCAAGCAAAGCATCTTCAAACTCTTGGAGCATTGATTTTTAAGGTAGATCTCGTTGTTTTCCCATATAACCTTAAAAAAAGCTCTTCAAATAGCACATCAAGGCCACATGGGTGCCTCGTCAAAAGAATCACCCATACACCCGAGACACAGTTGTATGGGTGATTCCCAGTTGTCTTCTGATCCATTTCATGGTCGCAGTCGGATTTTCCATCACGGCGCGCAAAATTCTCCGGCGATTTTCTTCTTGTTTCGATGACATCTCAATAAACACTGAACCGATTGTTATGAAATTTTGCTCATGTAAACAATTCCGATCTAGTTATACCCAGATTTTCATCAATTTTTACTCACGGACAAAAAAGTTACATACGATACAAAATGATGCATTTTTTTAGTATAGGCCTTAGAACAAAAAAAGCAATGGTAAAAAACTGATTTTTAAGGGGGTATTACATTTTTCATCCCCTTTTCACCCTACAACTTCGTCCAGTTAAGAGATAGAAAGTTTTTGTCATGTGCAAAGTTTCATGAAATGATCTGATCTACAATGTTATAACACATGATCGTCGATTTGAACCAAAAATAAAAAAAATATATTTTTTAATTAGGTGTGTACACCCCTTAAATCAAATTTGTTAACACAAAAAGTACTTAAAAAATGTAAAACAATTGTAGAAGAAATCAATGGGCCAAACCGCAAATACCAATGTCCCACTTTTTTTCCACTGTGCGCCGTGGATGTGACGAATGGTTCCGTTTTCAGACCAGACCTAATGATAGCCTTCTTCGCGAACTTGTCGGCAAACACGAGCTTGAATATTCCCGGTACATCCCCACGTCCAGTCGTGATGTAAAACTCTTGATCAGAAAGCTGCCTAAAATCGAGTTTGACGTATGTTTCGTCATCAATCAAAATGCGAATGTGTTTCGTCAAAACACGGTCGTACTAGAGCCTTGCACGCTTTTTGGCTGCAGAATTCTGCTTCATGTGCCGGTTCGGATGTTTACTGGCTTTCTATGACTTGAATCCTTCCCTGGCAAGGATGTTCCGCACCGTTTGAAAGTTGGCGTTGTACCTTCTGGTCACATATTGGATCTAAAGATTGGGGTTGGCTTTAACGTACCTCAACACCTTGCTGGGCAACTGACGAAACTGATCTCTAGTTCTAGTGTTTTCGTTGGTGCATTGATTCCTTTCCACACTCAAGGTTTCCTTCTAGGCCGTGATCCAGCTTGGAACCGGATTTCTAGGTGTTTGTACACACTAACAAAACGCGACGCGAGACAACCCATGCATTCTTCTTCTACATTTTTCACCATTTTAGGTCGTTTTGGAAGGTGCTCTTTTATAATGGCCCAGTATTTTTCTATTGGGCGAAGTACCGGAGTGTCTGGAGGGTTCAGATCTTTCGGCACGAAATCGACATCATTGTGATCCTTCAGGAGATGCCGGTTTAGAGACACTGTCTCAAATACACCAGTCCATTCATGGTGCTTGCAGTTACAAAAGGTGTACTCTGCTTTCCGCAAGTACAAATCACTCGCCAAATTAAGAAAATCTTGGCAAACTTCGACGTCTTCTGTGTCTGAAGGTTTCTCAAAGAAACATTAAACTTATCCTTGGCAGTCCGCTTTCACATATGTCTCGTCATCCATTATGCGGCAGTGTGGTTTCGGCTTTTGCGACCGTATTCTGATACTCGTCACGGTTTGAGGACTTCTGAACTTTAAACGTACGTAGTCCAGCTCGAGTTTTGCTCACATGCAACTTTTTAGCCACATCTCGATCTGAGACGTTCGGTTTCCGTTGAAAGGCTTCAACCAAGCGTTTGTGATCGTTCTCGTTGACCTGACGGTTTTTTTTTCAGGATCTTCGCTTCCGATCAACAATCAAACGTTCTTCGAACAGTTTTATGATACCAGACACCGTGGGATTTGCGATTCGAAACTTTTTCCGATGGCACGATGCGATAGATCCTTATTCTCAAAGTACTCGTGCAAAACTTGTTCGGGCACGCACTGTTCTTTAGTCGCCATTTTGATTTTTTTGTGCACCTGATGAAATCAACTCACAGAGTGTAAAACACATTAAACTATGTCTACGCAAAATTTCAATTAATTTTACTTACCGGATTTTAAACGGTACACCCTTTATCCAATTCCGTATAAACACAGGACGAAGATGATACGATGATTGATGTCGAAAGCGTGGCTTTTAATAAACGGACTGGAGCCTATGTACTGCGGATCGTAAGTCGCACAGCACACGATTTTAAGGGCACGGATACCAGTTTTGGCCGATGACGAAACACCGTCATCACAACCTTCCAATAAATCTATATATATATATATAAATCTATATATATATATATATATATATATATATATATATATATATATATATATATATATATATATATATATATATATATATATATATATATATATATATATATATATATATATAATGAATTTCTGTCTGTCTGTCTGAACGTTATAGAATCAAAAACTACACACTTAGAAAATTTTACCGTATTCGGTATTTTTGTTATCGAACTTTCAACAGCTGAACAGTTCGGAAATCCGATTTAACGGATTTCGATAAGATTTGACAAGTTCTGGTAATTGTTCTACCGGAATACTGATAAATTTCACCGAAATTCGGTAAATCGGATTACCAAACGTACAGCTGTTGAAAGTTCGGTAAAAAATTACCGAATACTATAAAATTTTCTAAGTGTGTACTGATCCGATCGGCGTGGAATTGGGCATGACTGGGTTTTTGAGGCCGCGGAAAGTTCTTATGATAGTTAGAGACCCCTCCCGCATAAAAAGAAATTTCTGCATAAGTCGAGAACTAATCAAATAAATTGAATCAAATTTGGCATGGACGAGTTCTTTAAGGCAAGAATTTTTTTCATGGTGGTTCGAGACCCCTCCTCTCTCTGAAAAGGCGGGCTTCCATACAAATGAAACCGAAATTTCAACCCAACATGAGAACTATTTCTACTGATATGCAAATTTGTATGCAGAGATTTTGGGTCCAGAAAAGAATCCTATGATAGTTCAAAATCCCTCGCCCCTTTGGAAATGGGAGCCCCTCCCATATAAATAAAACACCAATCTAGCAAATGGAATCAAATTTGGCATGTGGGGGTTTTTGACGGTAACGTTTTTTTTATGGTGGTTTGAGACCTCTCCCTTATCTGGAAGGGATGGCTTCTATACAAAAGAAATTGCTGCGTAACTCAAGAACTAATCAAACAAATGGAACCAATTTGGCATGTGGAAGTTTTTGTAGACAAGAAATGTTTCTACGGTGGTTTGGGATCCCTCTGCTCTCTGGAAGGAGTGAACCCTCATACAATACAAAAGAGACACAAATAAACCAAACATGAGGATTATCCTGTTATGAAAATTTATATGTTGGGATTTTGAGGCCGGAGAAGGTTCTTCTGATGGTTCGAATCGCTAGGGTGGTCCATATTTTCAGAGAAATCGAAAATCTAACTTTTTTAGTTGCAGAAAAAAAGGCATACATTATTTGGAAAAGTAGTAGAATAACTAATTTCAACCAACTTTGATGGTATATTTTTTTCTGTACCTTTTGAATTGTCCTCCCATTAATTCTACAACAATAAAAGTTACAACTTTTGGTGTGCTGAAATTGTCTCTATCGTATGTTCAACAAAAATTCTTATGGTTTTTGTAAACAAAATAGGCCTTTTTCAAATGTTGGTTTTTCTAGTTGGGGCTAACCAAAAAAATATTTTCTAACAGAATTTGAAAGGATTTTTATTATTGCATATCATGTCTGAAAACTGGAGATAGGTTATGTTTTAAGGGGGTATATACAGTTAGAAATAGAAAAATTTTTTTTGCATAAAAAGTTAGTAAATTACCCCTAGAATACGCTCCTGAAACCCTTTTTTCGAAATTCGAATTCCAAGTGTTTCTCGCGCCTTTTAGCCTTTTCGCATTATAGGAATTTCTTTATTATAGGATTTCGTTATTGTAGTAATACCTCAAAAATTATTGTAATATTTTATTATTAAATATGGAAAAATGTGAGAAAATAGCCGAAAAAATTTGGATTTTTTCAAAAAATTACGCCGAAAGTGCAGATATTTTTTTTTCTTTTTTTTTTCAATTTATCTACAAACTGTTAATGTAATTAATGTAATGTTTCTGGAATAGCAGGTTTCAGATCAAAACTGCGACCAGGAGAGCCGGCACAAGCAAAATATAACGACTTTTTCAACGCACTATAACGGCCGCCATTTAGTTGAAAAAATTTTGAAAAAAATATGTTTGTATACTTGATGGATACACTTATATTTGTAAAATTGTAATTGTAAAAACGTTTCGATTGATTTGAGTAAAAACTTCCTCTTGAATTTTTTTTTTCAAATATGAGTTTTTTCTCTCGGTCTAACTGTATATCCAAGGGGGGATATCAATTCAAGGAGGAATTGAGTGAAACACATTTGAAAAGGACGTAATTTTATAAGAAAACCGTTTATTACTCGTTAACTGTAAGATACATTGGGAAGGTTAATACGTCAACACTTTTATCTTTTTATGTTATAAAAATCGTCTGAAGACAACATTGTTGGAAAATTTGAAATAAAAAAGTTAGAGCGAAAAACTGTTTTTTTTTCTTAGGGACACCCTATATTATCTATGGAAAACTGTCCTGAAGAAAGATTTTAGTTCCGATATTAATGATGAGTAATGTTGCTATAACATTCCTTTGCTGTTTGATCATAGTAGCTCAACTGTTTTCAGTTAGTTACACTTATTAGAACTAGTGGTCGGTGGCCTTTCAAAGAACTGCCTTGTGACCAGAATTGATTATCCTTCCAACCTTTCTGCCTTAGTTTTAGCCGTTTATTTGTCATTTTTTTCCCCGAAAAGCTACCTGCGTGCCCGAGAAACGTCTTCATCAAATGACAGGTTGCTAAAGAATATATGAAATGTGTAGGGAAACAATCAAAACTGTGTCTATACGATACCAGAGCCATCGGAAATATCTTCCTTTCTCAGCGTTTCAAGCTTATTGCTTTCGCAATTAGCTCATTGTTTGCTCTCAACTTAGTGTTCTAAGATGCACTTCCACAATTGTTAATTAAGTCGAGAAATTTTACTTAACGAAAAATTCCTAGACCAGACCGGGAATCGAACTCAGCCACCTCCAATATGGTGTTACTTTGTAGCCGCGCCTTTACCGACGGGACTAAGGGAGGACATCGGTTATAATTGGAACTTACAAAAAAAACGCCCGTTCCGTCGATAACGGCCGAGCTCTCCAGGCGCTCACCCAAGCGCACTCAGAGTGCGGCCACACTGCTTCACTTTTTGGCCTGTAACTTTTGAACTTTTGTCTAATGAATGGTAAAGTTTACGATAAAGTAGACACTCTAAAGATTTTTTTGGGCTAAAAACCATTTTTTGAAACTTGCACTTCCTTCTTAATCAAATTTGCAACAGCTGATTTTTGCACGTTCAAAGATTTTGCAATGGACGAACAGTAGAATTGAGATTTTCCAAATATTTGTGTTATATACAGGGTGGCAACATGAAAGTGATACACTCATTTGTGATCTCCTCGCTACAATGTATACCATTATCGGTAGACCCCTTGTGTACGATTTGAAACAGTGACTTGTTGTTAGTTCATTCGTAAACAACAAACTGAATTAGTGCTCTTAAGTTGACGAAAATAGAAATGGATTCATGTAGAGAACAAATTCGGATCTTGCATCTTGACGGATTGACTAATTTGGAGATCAGAAGGAAGCTGTCGCATTTGAAGTTGAGCAGATTATTTGTGTACAGGACCGTAAAACGTTTCAAAGATACTGGTACTGTTGTCCCTAAGAAGAAACCCGGTAAAAAACGCAGTGATACGGACGCCCTCAGCGATCAAGGCAGATTAATGAGCGAATTCGAAGAGAATCCGGCTCGGTCGGCGAGAAAAATGGCGCGTGAAATGATAATGAGTCACACATCAATGCAAAATATATTGAAAGGTGACCTTGGATATGGAGCTTTTAAAAAACAGAGGATTCACGGATTGACACGCAAGAATATTGAAGACAGAGTTGCCAGATCACGTGCGTTGCTTAAGACGCACGCTGGTCATAACATAATTTTTTCAGATGAAAAATTTTTTACTCTGGAAATGTCCCTGAACAAACAAAATGATCGTGTATATAGAACAAATCTTCGTGAAATACCGGCTGACAAACGAGGGGTTGAACGATATCAAAATGCCTCTGCGGTGATGGTTTGGGGTGCAATATCGTCAAAAGGTAAATTACCGCTGCTGTTCATAGACAGGGGGGTGAAAATAAACAAAGAGTACTATTTACAATACGTCATCAAGGACCACCTACTTCCCTATGCTAAGAAACTTTTCGGTGCGGAAAGTTTTTGCTTCCAGCAAGATTCAGCTCCAGCGCATAAGGCCATAGTTGTTCAGCATTGGTGTAAGCAAAATTTACCATGTTTCATCAGCTGCTCAGAATGGCGCTGCATCGTCTCCTGATTTGAACCCACTGGACTTCAGCATCTGGGGCTACATGCTTGGAAAACTGGGCAATATGAAGCACATGTGTTTGGACTCATTTAAAAACAGCTTGGTTGAGATTTGGGATCAAATGCCGGAGGAGGTGGTGCGTGCAGCTTGCAAAAACTTTGAGAAGCGTCTCCGTACCGTGATTAAATACAAAGGTGAAAGGGTTGAACTTCACTAAGCACAATAAAAGTTTAACATTTTGTCTTGTTATTAAAAGTGAAATGAATGAGAAATACAATTCTGTTTAAGTTTTATAACAATTTCCGAGTGTATCATTTCTACGTTGCCACCCTGTATATATTTTCTGCGTTCTAACTCAGATGAACACTGAATATGCTTTTAAAAACAATGTGTGTGTGTGTGATTCGTGTTTGTCTATGAATTGGACATGAGCATAGCATGTTTCATCCCATTTCGTGGCAACTTGATTATAAAACAGGATCTATACTTTGTCCGGACTTTGATGTGAACGTAATGCTTGACTTTAATCATGCTAATATTAGAATCTATCTCGAGTACTTTTTCACTCAGACGTATCTGATTTTGTAAACAAAAAGGGGCAGTAAGATTCAAACGTAAATTTCTCAAAATTTTCAGCACCTTTACGGAAAAAAGCAAATGTTATGGAAATGTTATTCCTTGTGCTGGTTTCCCTATTCAGGTAACCAATAAGCATTGAAATATGCACTAATTCTGCATCATACTTGCATTTACGATTCTGCTTGCTGTAAATTGGCTGTTTGAATGCAGAGCTAACATTACGTTAGCTGTCTGATATCTGCATTTTTGTTGTTTGTAATATTATTAGAAGAACGCACTGAAAATGCTTAATTAAAGCTGTTTACAAATCGATAAGTGTCCGAATTTTCGAAGCGTTTCATCATCCTTGCTTAATCCTGCATCAGGACTATAATAGTCCTCACTCTGGTGATTGAATCATCTTCATCCAAGTTCTGCAGTTCTATCTGTTAACATTTGTAAACAACTTTAATTAACAATTATCAGTGCGTTATTCTAATAATATATCAAGCAACAAAAATGCAGGTATCAGACAGATTGCATTACGGTAGCTTTGCGTATGCTATTTTACAACATCTGTGCATTCAGACAGCCAATGGACAGCAAGAAGAATCTTAAATGCAAGTATGATGCAGAATTAGAGCCTATTTCAATACTGATTCGTTACCTGGGAACATTAAAGTTGATATTGGGCAAATATTAAAACCGTTCCCATACGTTCCATATTGGTTAGAGGATAAGGACGCGGTATAAAAAGACGTCGATCACGAAGCAGCGAGTTCGAATCCCATCCTAGGAAATGTAAAAACTGCAGCGAATTTGAGTTTCCCCTTTCATAAGAAAAATAGGGGGTCTAAACAGAAAGCAAACGTTCATCATTATCAGTACAGGAGAGGTAAAAAATATAAGAGGCAAAATAGGAAAATGAATAAAATCTAAAATTGAACATGGATTTTTTTTCCTTCGCCTTCTCAATCAAGCATTTATTAAAAGCTAAACTCCTCTTTAAGCTGAACTCCTCATTCTAAAAGCTAAACTCCTCAGCAGCAGAACAACATTTCAACTGCTGTCATTTGCAAACGTTACCAATTCATGCTACCAAAGAATGACATATTTTCGACATAGACGTCTTCTTTTGGTGGGGTCCAGCAATAAATTGGCCTTATAGCGGGCCAAAACCTGCTTTTGAATAGCATTTAAGGTGAATATAATGCTCATATGCATTACATCGCTTGTCGTTAAGACCTATATAGGGCTACTTACGGGCTCTATTTAATGCTTATTGGTTACCTGGGTAGTTTGCATGAAAGTGCTAAGGGTTTCAAGAATATAACGTTTGAATATGACTTCCCCTTTTTGTTTACAGAATCAGATACGTCTATTTGAAAAAGTACTCGAGAATATGAAAAACCTGGCTACTCTATCACTGCTCTACAGAAAACTTTCCACATGAAGGAAGAAATCTTAACCCCCTTTAAGGTGAAATGGTTCAGGGCTCAACAATGGTTGACTTATGCACCCAACGTTTTCAAAGGCACACATCAGAAGAAATATTAGACCGTTGCTTTTTCTATTCTTATTTTGAACTTTATGCAGTGCAGCAAACCTTAAATAAGAAATTCGCAGTTGTTTCCTGCTTTCTTGTTGAAATGTGTGCTCGAAATAGGATTCTGAAGCGTTTCTCCTTAATCGTTTGAAAATCCCAAAAGGAAGCATAGAGAATGACTCCGATCCCAGTATCGCAATAGCTGTTCTCTCAACGTTCACATTTTCAAACACACCCACTCTGCATGGTGGTCGATGTTCGCTTGAGTGGATAAAGGATAACGATAATTGAAAGTCCCCTGTAATTTATTGTAGTCTGGGTTCCTCGCTGGGTTCCTTACACTTTTCCTCTTACTCGCCATCCAACCAACACACCATTGTGCAACAACTAGCCATACCCGGTGACATAATGTTGCGTTGCATCCTGTGGACTTTGGTGAAGGTGGTATGGAGTGTGTCTTATGTGAAATTCTATTTATATGGCCGATCCTCCTCCTTCACTATAGCAGGATAATAGCATTTGATGAAGTCAATAACAGTAGTTCCGTGGCGGTGTCGAAGAGCTCCAATGGCTTTGCTCCAATTTATAAAGCTGGCTTAAGAGGTTAGACCCCGTGTTCAGTTTCAAGTTATATTAACTTACAAGACACAATATCGGTATTGTTCTACCTTAGATGGATTTCATTCGAAAACATTTTATATTTCATTCAATGAATGATTCTGTTCCGAGAACAATTATACGTTAACCTTTGGCGCTTGTGATATGTAGAGCAAACAATTTAAAATCATCATCAGCACCAGCACAAGGAAGCGTCGAGGTTGTGAGTAATTTGATGCTCCATTAATATTCATAGTCAATATTAGCTCCGGGGTGTTTAGCGGCGTAAAACAACTTCTCAGTTTTCCACCATCTGTGTTTACCCACCCACTTTCACCGAGAATGGTATTATTTTCTGGGCCTCTTTTTACTCGGTTTTCTCCGAAATTTTTCAGCAAACTTTCATAATTAATTATTCAACGGTTTAAGTTTCGTCATCGCGCTCTCGACTCTGCTTGATCAAGTTTCAAAACGGTGCGAGATAGCATCGGACATCTCTGAACAATCATTAGTGTGTTAACTGTAAAAATATGCAAGGTAGAGTCGGTAAGAAGTAGACGGATACGATGTCAAAATATCTTTCGACTCTGAAACTTTATCCATCCAGGTCTATTGCCAGTAACGCATCATTTATCGGTATTGTTGGATTGTAGGGTTGCGTCCCTTTACTTGTCACACAATCATACAAATGCAAAATGGTACCTGGAATCGTCGCTAGTACATTTCTGAAAAGCTACTGATGTATGGTGTGATACTGGCGGAATTTCATCGCGAATCATTCCACTATGGTCCAGATCACGAATTTACGAGAAACATGCTCCCAGCGCCTAAACTTGAAACCTTACAGCAAAGTGATGTTCTACAACATGGTTTGTATCACAAAGGTCCATTTTTATGTTAATTAAAATTAGGGTGGTCCCCATTTTCACGGAAATACAAAAACTAACTTTTTATTTGCAGAAATAGACGTTTACATTTTGCGCAAAAAAATTCATGGAATTTTCATAAATAATTTTTTTGTAGCTTAAAAATTGACCGATTTAGAACAATTTTCCTTCATCAACTTAGGGTGCACCATAAAAAATGTTTGTTTTGCCCTAACTTTTTATTTCAATTCCACCGTAATGTTGATTGTTGCGACGCTTTTACAAATGTTGATTTCGTGTGATTGGGGCAAACAGTAAAGCAATTAAAGACGTCATTTAAGGGCAATTTATGTTATTTCTGTATCTTGAAAATGTTACATTTGAATCTGGGATGGTTTATGACAGAAAAGAACTTCAATAGACGTAATTGATTGGTTGCAAGCTTATGTTGACGGTCTGAATCAGGAAAATTATGTGTATCAAAGTACTCGTCTTTAAGAAGTTCTAAAACTCTCGGAACAAACTTTACGATTGGGATTGAAATAAAAAGTTAGGGCAAAAAAAAAATTTTTATAGTGCACCTAAGTTGATGGCAAAATAAGAACTACTGCTCGTCTGAACACAATTTTACAATGGAAATTGAAAAAAAAGTTAGGACAAAAAAAACATTTTTTATGGTACACCTCAAGTTGATGAGGGAAATAAAAAAGTTAGTTTTTGTCCGTGAAAATGGGGACCACCCTAATTTTAATCAACATCAAAAAATGGGCCTTCGTTTTTATTTCAAGTTTCACCACCATTTCCTTGAAGGTTAAAAATTGACCGATTTAGAGCAACTTTTCCCTCGTCAACTTAGAGTGTACCATAAAAAAAAGTTTTTCTGTCCTAACTTTTTTTTCAATTTCCATTGTAAAATTTTGTTCGGACGAGTTGTAGAGCCGTGGTTTTTGATATATAAACTTAAATTGCTCTAAATCGGTTAATTTTCAAGCCACAAAAATATATTATAAAAAAGGTAGTTTTTGTATTTCCGTGAAAATGGGGCCACCCTAATTTTAATTAACATAAAAAATGGACCTTAGTGATACAAACCATGTTGTAGAACATCACTTTGCTGTAAAGTTTCAAGTTAACGCGATGGGAGCATGTTTTCTCGTAAATTCGTGATCTGGACCATAGTGTATTCTTACCAAATAATTAGGGCTGTTTAGATTCAAGAGTCAGTTCGTATTTGGAAGTGTTTCAGTACAGACGTATTACAGCAAGTGTTTCGCAGCAATCGAGTGATATTGAATTTGAAAAAAGGGCCATTGTTCCGTAAGAATAGCTTGCGTCGCTTTTGTTAGTTGGATCTATAACAGAACAGTACAAAATGGAAACAAATAAGGTTCATGCAAGTTGCCTGAAGGTCATTTTCGGGCCAAAAACAAAAATGCCAACGGACCGGGAGATTTTCGGTTTTTTTTCCGGACGCGGAACTGGACATGTGACATGTTAAAGGGTGTATTCGATAAAAATGGCACACACATATATACTCATCAAAATTAAACTGATTATCGGATTTTCTTGAAATTTTCAGGGAATGAAGAACTACTAATGAGTTTTGATTTACAACATTTGTTTTATTCAATTTCGTCTCCCATCCCGAATGCCCGCACCTTCCTTTTCACTCCACCCATCAAATTTTGTACAACCGATTTTTCCAGTGTTTTTGTTGTTTTTACCCAAATTTTCTTCAATTCTAGCTCTGTTTTTATAGTTTTGGGATGTTTGCAAAGTTCCGTTTTCATAATTGCCCAGAATTTTTCAATTGGACGAAGTTCCGGTGAATTTGGTGGGTTCATATCCTTTGGCACAAAATTGACTCCGTTGGCTCGGTACCACTCCAATACGTTTAGAGCTTAGTGGCAGGATGCTAGATCAGGCCAAAACAGAGTTGATCCTTTGTGCTTCTTAATGAATGGCAACAGACGCTTCTTAAGGCACTCTTCCGTGTAAATCGCACCGTTTATTGTTCCGGAAGTGATGAAGAGAGCACTTATTTCCCCACATCCGCAAATCGCCTGCCAGATTAGAAACTTCTTTGCAAATTTCGATAGTTTCTTCTTTCGAACATCCTCCGGAACATTGAACTTCGACTTGGCAACGAAATATTCTTGCCCAGGAAGTTGACGGAAGTTGGCCTTGACGTATGTTTCGTCATCCATCACGATGCAACCGGATTTGGTGAGCAGCTTCGTGTAAAGTTTCCGGGCGCGGGTTTTCGCAGTGATGTATTGTTTTTCATTCCAGTTTGGGGATTTTTGCACTTTGTAAACATGTAACCCAGCACGCTTCATGGTTTTCTGCACAAAACCGACTGACACCTTAGACTTTTTAGCGACATCTCGAATTGACATGATTGGACGGTTCTTGAATTGTTGTACGACTTTCCTGGCCATTTTACTGTCAATTGGACCACTTTTACGACCACTCCCTTCCTTCCTTCCTTTGGACACTCAGACGCTCCTTGAAGGTTCTTTTTACACGAGACACAGTTGTATTTGCAATTCCAAGCCTTTTAGCAATCCACCGGTGGGACGCCCCTGGATTTTGATTGTGAGTGCACAAAATTTTCTCACGGACAATTTCTTGTTTCGACGACATGACTGGAACTACTGATTGTATAACTATGAAACTTGACAGATGTAAATCATACACTATGCATAAAATCTACTCAAATTTCTAGGTTTTTTACTCATACGATTCAAAAGTTACAGAAGATTTTCTGTGTGCCATTTTTATCGAATACACCCTTTAAGTGCAATGTTCAGGGAACCAAAAGAATACGCAGTGTATGTTATGTTTCGTACAAAGGAAATGATGATGGCTGAACTGTTGAAATGTCCACCCTCAGCTTCGTTTGTGTATGAGGGTCACCACGAGACAAAAGTTACGTTCGCTACAACACGAGGTAACTTCAGGTACGTGCGAATTTTTGGTCTTCCTATTGAGGTGGATGACAAACACGTGGCGGCTGCCATGTCTAAGTACGGAAAGATTCAGCACATGGTACGAGAAAGGTATGGAGCAGACACAGGTTACCCTATCATGAATGGAGAGCGTGGCGTCCATATTAAGATGGAAAATGAGATCCCAGCACAGATCTACATTCAACACTTTCAAGCGAAAGTGTTTTATGATGGTATGTCAAGCAAATGCTTTGTGTGTGGTGGTACAGACCACATGAAAGCGAACTGCCCCAAACGTACATCTGTCAACGGACGACTGAATCGGAATAGTGGACAACCTACATATGCAGGAATCGTTCTTGATGTGAAGAAAGACGAATTCCCTACGCTCATCGACATTTCAAGAGAAACATCAGGTGGTACCCAAGTTGAAACTCTGATTGGAGCTCAACAATCCGCCATAGTTGTAGGCGAAGGCTCGAGTCCAGCAGCTGGGCCATGTAAACCACTGATTGTGCCGACTCTTCTTCAACATTCAACGCAAGAAGCTAAGACTGGAGCTAGCGATGAAATCTCTCCAAAACCAGACAAGAACCAAGATGACGATTTAATGGAATTTGAAGAAGTCAAATCTAAAAAACGCTCAAGAAAGCAGCAGAAGGAGACAGTTAGTGAAGGCCAACGTTCTAGTTCAACAACGTCGGATTCGGATGGCAACGCAGCGGTAAAAATTGATATCAACAGCTCAGGTAATGATTTAATTGAAATGCAGGTGAGAAGGTCTCGTTCTAAACAAAGTAAAAAATGAATTTCACTTACAATATCGCTACCGTCAATCTGAATAGTACTAACAGTTTAGTATACAAGATGCTTTTGAAGGATTTTTTACACAATCATGATGTGGACATCGTTTTTTTACAAGAAGTAGTGTACGAAGACTTTTCGTTTGTACCAAATTACAACAGTTTAGTGAACATTAACACCGACAAAACGGGTACTGCAATTCTGCTGAAAAATAATATGATTTACAAACATCCCATAATAGATCCCTCTGGACGTTTAATATCTGTCGTAGTAAATGGTATAAATTTCGTGAATGTCTATGCATTTTCGGGCTCGAATAAAAAAAAACAGCGTGAAGATCTTTTTCTCAATCAAACTGCAGTCCATTTAACAAAATCGGATTGCAAATTTTCTGTTATTGGGGGTGATTTTAATTGTATACTGAGTGATGCTGATTCTAATGGCGTGGTGAAGAATTATAGTTACGGGTTGAGTAAATTGATAGAACAATTACAATTCAAGGATGTTTTGAAGGAATTGGGGAAGTCACAATACACCTTTCTTCGGGGGGAAAGTGCATCTCGATTAGATCGATTTTACGGTCCTGAAGCATTTATGAACGGAGTACTTGATGCGAAAACAATAACAATACCTTTCTCGGATCATCGAGCGGTTTTGCTTAAACTGAAAATTGATGAACAGGATTTAAACAAGCGCGGTAGAGGATATTGGAAGATCAATCCGAGTGTGTTGCAAGAGGACGGGGTGTCGAAGCGTTTCAAGATAGAATATGATCGATTAAAAACCAGGCAACTGTATGCAGATAAAAGCTCATGGTGGAACTTTGCTTTCAAAGCTAAAGTGCGGAATTTTTATAAAAGAGAAAGTTGGCAATTAAATCAAGGCCATGCCGCAGAGAAAAGTCGACTCTATGCAATGCTTGAAGATTTAATTAGGCGAAAAATAGCTGGAGAACATTTGGAAGGAGACATTGCATCGGTAAAATCCAATCTAATGGAGATTGAGCATCGTCGAATACGGAACTACGAACACAAGATGAAGGAATCGAGTCTGGCAGTTGGCGAACGGCTGAGTCTCTTCCATGTTACAAAGAAACTAAACACCAGTCCACTCGAAGATTTTACTAATGACACGAATGGCTTGCAGCACACTTCAGAGATGCTTCAATCTATTCATGATTATTACCATAAACAGTTTTCCACAGAACCAGACGAAGATACCATTGGCCTTGAGGACCCTTTGAACAGCATATCATTGTTTTTAGATCCAGATGATAGCGAAAGTTTAAAGAATCCGATCACCACAGAGGAAGCCTTTATCACTTTGAAGCAATGTTCGAAAAAAAATCACCTGGACCAGATGGACTCACTTACGAATTTTATTTGGAACATTTTGACTTGTTAAAAGACGATATGATTATGGTATTCAACGGATACCTTAGTGGCAGATTGATACCACCAAAGGAATTCAGCGCAGGTATTATTACTTTGATCCCCAAAAAGGAAACCCATATCTGCTAGAAAACCAACGGCCAATCAGTTTGTTAAATACGGATTATAAGCTGTTCACTAAAATTTTAGCAAATAGAGTAGCAAAAGTAATTGGTAAAATAATAGGTCCAGGTCAGAGTGCCGTTGTAGAAGAAAGAGGTTGTGTTGACAATCTAAAAGATATTAGACGAATTGCAACAAGAACGATGGAGTCTAAGAAGTTTAAAGGATTCTTGTTGAGTGTTGACCTTGAGAAAGCTTTCGACAAAGTAAATCACAATTGGTTATGGAAAGTTTTGGAAAAGTTTCAGTTTCCTCCAGAATTAATCGGGTGCATACGTCATATGTATGAAAAAGCAACATCACGAGTCCTCTTCAAAGGATTTCTTACATCAGAGTTTTCCATAGGTTCGTCAGTAAGACAGGGATGCCCACTTAGCATGTTTTTGTTCGCACTGTATGTGGAACCACTAATAAGAGCTATTAGTAATAGCAGCGGTGGAATCCTGGTATATGGCAAGTTCTTGAAAGTTGTTGCATACGCGGACGATTTGAATATTTTTATCAAAACTCAAGAAGAGTTTGATTTGGTGATGCAAATCCTCAGCTCTTACGCCTGTTTTGCTCAAATAAGGTTAAATCTAGAAAAGTCGTCTTTTCTACGGTTGAACAGTGTGCAATCCGGACCACAGTTAGTGAAAGAAGTTAACGAAATAAAAATATTAGGGGTTATTGTCAATGATTCGTGGAACAAAATGATTGATGACAATTACGAAAAAATTATCAGAGATATTAATTTCTTGTTACAGCGGCATAGAGTGCGGAATCTTAATTTATATGAAAAAACATGGCTTATGAACACTTTTGTTCTTTCCAAATTGTGGTACGTAGCTCAAGTTTTGCCACCGAAAAATAAACATCTCGCAAAGATTAAAACATCTATTGGAAGGTTTCTGTGGAACGGTCAAATATTTAAAATTACACGAGATCAATTATATTTAGATCTTGAGAGAGGGGGATTAAGATTGATTGATCCTGAATCAAAATGTCAAGCACTGTTCATTAAAAATATATTATTTAACAGAAACGGTGAGGAAAATGAAGATGAAATATACCTTATGAATTATCGCAACAAGGGACAACTATCACGCAACGCGAAGGAATGGATTGATAACGCAGCTCGTATAAAGGAGGAATCTGTTTTGAAAACTGTAAAATCAATATACTGGAAATTGATTGATGGTAAAAGGATTACAGTAGGTGTATCAAATCGGTTTCCTGAAGTAAAATGGGACGTGATCTGGGAAAATATAAATAAAAATTTCTTATTATCAGCTGATAAATCAATCATTTATCAATTAGTGAACGATATTATTATAAACAAAGAAAAACTAAGAGAATATAACATTGGAAATTTATGCAATGTTCTTTGTGAAGCTTGTGGTGTGCCTGATAATAATTTGCATAGAGCACGTGATTGCCAAAAACCAAAAGAAATCCGAGATTGGGTTAGAAATATCATAAAAAAAAGATGAACACAGATATTGAACATTTTGATCACTTACTACAATGGATCATTAATGGGCAAAATCAGCAGAATTGCGCAGTTTTGTGGTTAGGGATCCATACGTTAGCTTGGTGCATTTCAGGTGAAGCAAATGGTAGTCTTTTCTGTTTTAAGAAGTCAATAAGAGAAGCAAGGTGGAACAATAAAAACATTTTTAAGAAATGTTTTGGACATTTTTGAACTGTGGCTAGATGGTACAAATACTGTGAGAAAATGACAAAGTGTGTGAATGGGTGAATGTAGAGGGTGCGAGAGTGAGTGAATGCGGTGAGTGTGCTAAATTAACCCCGAGTAAACCGCGGGTAAACGGTTTCTATATTCATTTTCTACATTTTATATCTTACATAGGTTTTATTAATTTTAACACTGATCAGTATTGGATCTGCTTGTTATGCACTTCAGCGTTATGTTCAAAATGGATACCGAGTTTGAAATGCTTTTAATGTTTCGTTTTCCAGGTTATTCATTTGCTATGATCGATAGATTTGTAATTCATGGCAGTGGAGAAGGAGATGAAATTCCTACTCAGCTTCGAATTTTATCTTTCACGGCATGCATCGACTTAGCACACGAACACGAAGGTCGATTAAATGTCTTCATCAAAATATGCTGACACGCGCTAGTGCATAATCCTGACTATAGATTTTGCAAACTACTAACAGAACTGGTTAAGAAATTCAAACACGACGGTTCAAATCTGTAGCGTACCAATTGTTGATTGTATTCCGCCATCTCTTCCAAAGTGTCTGCAGAACTTATTCGCATGGATGTGCTATACTTTGTTAGTTATTAATACAGTACCTACTACGTAGGTGCTCACACCATGTTCCACGTGTCAGACAGTTCTTCGCTTCTTCTTCTCTTTCTCTCTCTCTCTCTCTCTCGCTCTTCTTCTTCTCTCTCTCTCTCTCTCTCTCTCTTCTTCTTCTCTCTCTTCGGCCATAGACCGGACCGGAAATCGAACCGACCCCACTTAACCGGAGGCTCCAGTTCGGTACACAGCCAGTAAATAAACAAAAATCAAACGACTGTCTCATCTACACTTAGGCATTATCCATTGTACCGCAAAAAGTAGTTCAGGGTTATTACCCAGCCCAGTCGTTAACTGCACAAAGTAGTACAAAGCAATCCCCTGAAACGACTGTACGACGGCAGGCAAGATGTACTAAACAATTCCCGAAA